>CAUYON010107969.1:0-38614 GCA_963573935.1 Arctocebus calabarensis
GGTGCCTGTAGTCCCCGCTACTTGGGAGGCAGAGGCAAGAGACTCGCTTGAGCCCAGGAATTGGAGGTTGCTGTGAGCTGTGATGCCATAGCACTCTATCCAAGGTGACAGCTTGAGGCTCTGTCTCAAAAAAAAAAAAAAAAAGTTCAGTAGTCTTTTAAATTACTAAAAGAAGAAAAAGGTGAAAGAATTTTTAGCCTTCCACCTCTCCTAGAAAAGGACACTCATTTGAGGGCACCACTGAATAGCCACCCCGAAGAGAACCCCTAGATAGAAAATGAAATCACCACTCACCACACAGCCCTTTTGCCATGCACAGGAAAGCAGCCCAGAGAGGAGAGAGAGTACATGGCCTAAAAAGGCTGAGACTCTGAGCGGGGCCAGCTGAGATGGGGACATCAGGGGGAACATAAACAGTGTGAGACAGACAGAAAGCAGCTCAGGTTTTACACAATCATGGCAACAAAGTGAGATTGATTCGGGACTGAATTAAGCTCTTTATATTGTTTCTACTTAAAAAGGAAATGTATTGACTACAGTCCTCCTCACAGATTTATCTTTCCTGACATCAAGCACATTCATAACCTATTTTGAATTCCAAGGAACAATGCCGGGGTTTAGGAAAGTGAATACCAGCCGATTCACCAGCCCGTTTTAGAGGCTGGGCAGAAGCTTCTCTGACTTTTAATTGCTTAGGAAATGGGTACAATGTAGTTTTTTTTTTCTTGTCAGTCATAACCTCAAGTTTAAAAAATGCTTGTCCAGGATGCCTGAACTTTAGAATGGCTCTATCTTTGGAAGAGCCACTGTGGAGCCTTTTCAGAGACCACAGGTGGTGTCCCTTCATCCTTTAGGCTGTCTTGCAACTTTCTCTTTTCAGAAGTCTCTAGGACTCCTCAGGCTCATGTCTGAATGGCCTGGGCTAGAGAACATCTCATCTGCCTCTAGGGTCTGCCAAGCACTATGAGAACTGACCTTCTTAAGGCCAGTTTGGCCATGTCCCACTGTGAAACTCAGGGGCTCCATACAGTCTTAAGGACTACAATTTATCACCCAAACATGAGTACTTAAGAGAGAAAAGACACTAGTAATAATCACACTGGGACAATGGGCAGAACGATCCTGGGAAACCAGATGTGAGATCATCCTGCTATGGGTATATAGAATAAATCCAATCCCTTCAACGAAGCTTGAATTCAATCAACACTGTCCACCACTAGCTCCAATGGACCTTTCTAGATGATCCGATCACAATGGGCCTGCAGGTGTCTGGTGTGCCCTGGGCTTCACCGTCTCCCATCATTTTGCTCCCATCATTCTCCTGCCTCTATCAACTCTCCAGTCTGTAATGCCCCCACCCTTCTTATGTAGGTCTAAATCTTATACTTTCTTCAAAACACAAATCAGCTGGTACCATTCATTACTGCACTCATTCAACAAATATGCACTGACTGCATGCGTCAGGAGCGTGATGAGAAAGACTTAAAAAATTCCACCCCTCAAGTATTTTAATTCATGGTGGGGGGTGAGGAGTAGGGGAGATGCAAGTGCTCATGAAACTGTATAGCTGGTCCTAAAGATGGACAAAGAATGACGTAGGAGAGTGTCTACTATGGTTTTGAATAGACACACCCCCACCGTCACAAGGCTGTGAGCTCCTTGAGGGCAACGAGCAAGAAACCTATCTCACACTCTGCTGAATCTATTAGACACACACGTGGCTAGAGCAGGTCCTCAACAAATATTTGCTGAGTGAAGAATTAATACTAAATAAGTTTACTTAGTCTGAGGAGCATTTTCTAACAACTAGTTCTGGGCTCTCTGTGAATTTGTATGGGATCAGAGAGGAACCGGAATTTCTACTGACCTTAGAGAAACACCCCAGGTTCCACACTTGTTGACTCTCATTCGAAACTGATGCCGAAAGGGAACTGATTCAATGCTATGCGGCTGTTCTTGAAGTTAAGTGACTCACCTAAGGTCATGTAGCTATTTATTACAGTGAGTGAGCCGCGGGAGAGGTCAGAAGGTGACACAGAAAAGACTCAGAATTTAATGACTGGATAAACGACCTAAGGAACCCTGGAAGAGAGGGTGTGGGAGAGGGGAGGGGACACTCTCAGCTGGAATGGCCAGAGAGCTTCAAGAAGGCCTTGGGGTGGGTCCCATGTGATGGAAATGAAGTGGCTGGCAGGGTGAAGGCCAGGCAAGGTAAAGGGAAGGCCTGCTGCTGAAGCAGAAATAAGACCTGGGGAGGTCACCATGTTAGATGAGAGCAGAGCACACATTTTCTGCATCGGAGCTGGAAGAGGGCGCGGGAAAGAATAGCAAATGGAGTAAAGCAGTGGGCAGTGGGCAGTGGGCACTTCCTCAGGACTGCCCTTTTGGGAGAAGGGCTGGTCTGACTGACCTGCTCGACACAGGAAGGCTCTAGCAAAAGTCAAGAGTCCTGGGCCTCCCCATATTTGTGTACAGTTCTTCCCTAAGTGGAATGGGGCCGACTAGAGTTAAACAGTAACCAGGAACAGAGGCATTTAGCAAGTAACATACTTGTATCTGAGGGTATCTGCAATGTGTGTATCCTGTCCTTAGACTTTGCTGATGGTGAGCAGTCCCAGCAGTAATTTAATAAAGAAAAAAAGCACAACTAGCTGTATCTGAGTGGACTCTACCTACCTCTCACCTGCTGCAGGCTCAGATGCAGCCCCGAGCCACCCTGGCTGGTCACACCTTGCTGGAACTTTTCTTCCTTGTCTCTACCCACCACTACCACCACCCTGATCCCCCAGGGTTAAGTCAGTGAAAACTCAAACTGCAAATATCCATTAAAATACAGTCCCTGAAGCTAAAAAGAAAAAAACTCAGTTCTTCAGATGGGCCCTTCCACTAGCCCTCTGCCCTGAACAGTAAAACTATAACCAGGTCCCCCAAAGGCAGGGATTCTCAAGCTCAGCACTGTTGACACTTTGCATGGGCTAACTCTGCCTTGGGGGGCTATCCTGTACACTTTAAGATGTTCAGGAACACAGCTGGCCCCTATCCACCATATGCCAGTAACAGCCCCCAAAATGTTAACAACCAAAAAGGACTCCAGGCACTGCCAAAAGTTACCTCCGGATAAAACCACCCTATTCCCCACCACCATCACCATGGATAATTGTTGCCATAGGATGACCTCCCTACATGTGCAAGTTCATAAATACTCAAATGTTCAGACCTAGATTCTTGGTCCAACAAAATAGCTTAGAGCTTAAAGGCAGAGCTACAGAGCCCTGGCCCTACATACTACTAGCAACAAAAAAGCATCTGCCTGGTGGGGAAGCCATAACAGTTACATAAAAGATGTTACATGTAAAGATTGCCTGGCACAGTGAGTGTTCAATAAATGTTAGTGATTATTGACAGGCTTGGGAAATTCCTTTTAGCCAAGCCTACAGTTTAATTTTCTATTTCTGTGGTCTCTGATCTTCCCCCTCCTTCCTATACCCCTTCCACCTGTTAAATGCCTTTGGTCTTAACCTTTGGTCTTAAAGAATCATTCTTGCTGGTTCAAAGGCATCTGAGGTTAAAAAGAAGACACACACACACACACACACACACAGGGCCTTTCATATTCAACCCTGCCCAAATCAACTCTCCAAACAAAGGTTTCCATTGTTGTCTAAAAACAAACTTTTATACAGGGAGAAGCCTTTAAATGATCAAGAGGGCCAAGTCTCCAGACTCTTCTAGTTCTCATCCCTCTTCTGCCCCTGACCTTGACATTTCCCTTCTCCTTTCTGGACTCAGTTTCCTCCTCTGTGAAGCAGGGTTTTGGATCCAAGGAGCTCAATGGATTCCCATCACTGCTCTCCAACTTCTTGCACTATATGGAAGAGCTGCAACACGGGTGGCAGCTGGAGCCACTTTTTAGGTAGGTGCTTAAGTTGGGAGTACGGTCCTGAAGACAAATCATTCTCTGTTTTTCTCGTATTCCCCAGAGAGCAAAAAGAATATAATGACATAGGTATTTATTGCCATTGGAGTCAGAAATCTGAATAAAATGAAATCCTACCCTACCACTGAGACCTTGGGCAAATGAGTTCACCCCTGTAATCCTGCTGCCTTAAGAGAGGCAGAAATTATGTAAAGGTTTATAAGACAAAGATCATAAAAGCACCTGGTACAAAGCTGGTATATACACTAGATGTTTAAAAACATATGCCTTCCTTCCTTCCATCTCTACTATGAATTTTACACTATAACTTCATGTCCTTCTCTCCTTTCTCATATAGTACTTGTCCTCTTCTGCCAGGAAGACTTCTCTGCACTCTGTCTCTAAAGGACCAAGGCTTTGTGGGGCTGAGGGAGGCAGTTCACTAACCACCAGTTCGCTACCCTGAGCACTTCCTTTCTGTGCACTCAGGAAGATTAACCCCTTCCCTACTCCACCCGGAATGGTACACTTACCTCACAAGTGCATATGAGGTATGTACTTTATCTACACAGCTGAGTTTATACACCCATGATACCAGAGTCTCAAGACCTCCCTCCACACCCAACCTGGCCAGAGCCCCTCCCCCAGGATCCTGCTCCCTCCAGGAGGACAAGGAGCAGGACCATGAGGTTTCTTCTCCTCCTCTTAGTAGCAGCCTCACAAATCTCCAGCCCAGACCTTCCTCTCATCTGACAAGAGCTTGAACCTCAAAGGCAGAGACTCCACTGACAAAGAAATGGAGCTCAGGAAATGAAGGAATTAGCCCAGGGTCTCTCCACTAAGTTCACAGGTAGGACTAGTGTTAGAACATGAGTCTCAGAACCCTCGACACACCCTCCTCCTCCAACAGCTGGTCCATTCTCCTGGGCTGGGACTTTGCCATCCCCTCTACCTCTTCCCCTGCCTTATTTCTCTCATCCTCTCATCATAGAGTCCAGTAACCCTTCAGTGCTAAGGGACTTCAGGTAGCCCCCACCCTCCCAAGCCCACTGCCTGATCCCTACCACCCATGCCAGTAGGTGAGACTGAACTCCCCAGAACCCATCCCACTGGGGCCAGATTCCTCTTCCTTTTATATTGAAGCCTTTCTTGTGCCACTCACCTGTCCAACCATCTGCCATGGCTCCTCTGTGTCCTGCATCCTGGCCCCCACACCTGACCTAGCCTCCAGACAACCTGCTCTCTGTGCCCCCCCACCCGCTCCCCGGGATGATCTCCTTTTGTCTCCCGCTCTAGATGCCGTGTCATTCCCCTTCTTCAGAAAGTCTTCCCCCACCCCCCACTACTGCTCCTTCAAGGCTCTGTCTGAGTCTCCCTCCACAGGAGGCCTCACCTGACCTCCACAGCAAATCCTGACTTCTCTGCACAGAGTCAGTACCGCATGGTCGAGGGCTTCAGTCTGTCGGCCTCCTGGCCACAGCACTTCCTGATGTACAAGCTTGACCTCCTCATAAAACCACAAAGTGACCACCCACCAACACAGCCGTGTTCCTTCGACTTCCAACCTCAGCTTAGTCTTCATTCTACAGATATTATCTGAGAACCTCTAAAATGCCCCAAACGTTCTTGTCCTTGCTTTTGAAACCATCCTGACCCTTCATTCACAGGTTACCTGCCACCTTCTTTGTGAATCCTTCCCCAACCCACACCCCCCAGGAATCTTCACCTCTCCACCCTTCAGCCTCCCATTTGTTCTCAGGCCCATGTCTCCCACATGTCCTCCTTGAGATCAGAACTCCCTGAGTTCCTTACTCATAGCTGGGCCTCCTACCCCCTACACCAAGAAGATGTTCTGGCTTTCACAGTGAATTGAGACAGAATCAGTACAATTCTGAGGCCAGTCTGGGCTCCTGGGTGGCCTCAAGCTCCCTACATCCAAATGACCTCTTACTGTTCTTCCAAGATTGGATTTGGGCCCAGACCGAGTCAAATGACCTCTTATCATTCTTCCAAAATTAGGCTTTCCTCTTTAATTACACCTTATCTAGCCACACTCTATGTGGATTCTGATTACATAATTACTTCATGCCCTGGGACTTGAAAACAAAAAAAGAAAAGAAGGGAGCAAGCATGATTACATAGGTAAGTAAACACGCTAAATGAGCATGCAGATTTATATATGCCATATGCCATTGTCTTGTTCCTACACAATGCCGGAACACACAAACTAAAGCCCAAGGACCTATCTAAATCACATTAAAATAAAAATCCCACAGCATAGGAGTTAACCAAGGAGAATTCCATGGAAAAGTCTTACCCTGAGAGAGGCTTCAAAACAGCTTTGAAGTCAATCCCAGTCCTCTCCCCTTCCCTTCTGCAAAGAAGACAGGGACCTGTGTGACCCTGGGCACATTCCATTTTTAAAGCATGACCCGGCCTGCTCCTTCCTAACCAAAACATCCACCCTCTTCAGAATCTCATGTATTCCCTGGGCTGTGTCCCTCCTAAGGCACATTTACATTCTTCTCCTCTCCCCTCCTAGATCCTGCCATCTCATTCTCACCCCTCGCAGTCCCGGGAGAGGGTCCCCAGCAGGCCCTCCACAGCCTTAATAAAGTGTCCACCTTCTCGCAATTCACTAAGCCATCTCATGCCACCCTCCCTGTGCCAGTTCCTCCATCCTCTCTCAGCCATGTTCTCCTCTGGCCCAGCTCCAGCTCCCCTCCTGCGAAACCTCATGACACTCTGTACTTAACCTCAGAAAACCTCAGCTTACCACACTTTGGTGTAAAAATCCTTTCATTTGAGTACGTCTCCCTTCACACCAGTGCTCACCAAGCTTTTTGATCACACCTTCCTATTAGTGAAACAGCTTTTAGCATATTTACTTATCCAGTAATTATAAAAGCAGTACTACTATAAATAGGCAAGCTGTCTTTCTTTCTTAAGAATAAATAAAACTTCAACTGATGTTTCTTCACTATACCTGGATGGATCTCTTCGGAGCTCATCCACTATTCTAGTTTAAGAGCTCTGTGAGGACAACAGGACATGTTTTATCCTCCTTGTATTCCCAGAATATGGTCCAGAACTAGAAACTTAATACTCATTTACTCAGCAGTCAGTGGAGCACCTCCTGTGGGCGAAGCACAGGCGAGGCCCCAGGGACATAACGATCATGGGAAAGAGCCCTGGTCACTGTCATCGTTTTCCTACACACTGGTGAGGTGGCAAACGAGTGTAACAAAGCAGCTGAGACATTTGCTGTGAAGAATGGTCTGTCAGAACCACCGAACCATGACAGCCCTCAAACGGGCAGTAAAGTCAGAGAGGGTTTCCCAAAGAATCCGATGCTTGAGGAGAGGGGTGAGCAGTACTAACTCCTCAGAGGGTAGAAGGAAAGAATGTCCCAGCCTAAGAAAACCATGTGGGTAAAAATCCTGAGGCCGGATGTAAAAGAGTACAGGCCAGGGACTAACAGAGGGCAAAGAAACAAAACAGACAAATAAGCCCAAAGGGATGGCAAGCTCTCCTTCTCCCCTTTACTCCTTTCCACTTTTCAAGAAAGGACACCCCAGACTGTGACCCTCTGAAAAGGTTACTCAATCCTGCTACTGCCCAGCCTCTAAGCCAAGCACAGCAGGTGAGCTCTCAGCCCCTCAGCTTGCCTTCCCCAGCCCAGCCCCTTGAAGAACTCTTCAAAACCACGCATGTTGCCATGGACACCACCAATCAAAGGCTCCAGGGTAGTTTAATTTTTTAAAGAGAATGCTAAATATTTCACATCTTCTAACAGCACTGTTTCTTCCTTGCCTGTGATAAAAAGGAACACACTATATCCTCAAATTAAAAACTCAATCAAAATAAATGCCAATCTGCAGGACAGCCCTACAAAAATCTGTACCCTGCCTTCAAGGGCATCTTATGGATTTCCTTATTACCCAGGTGTGATTTCCTTGAGGCAGCCACATGAGAAATCCAGAACCACAGGCCACAAAACCCCTTCTCTGCTGGAGCTCCTTTGACCCCAGGAAGGGAAAATTATTTATAATGATGCTTCAGGTGAGTATTTAAATAGCCCATGACTTTAATAATTGAAGATAAAACCAAGAACATTGACTGTAATGCAGGCTGGCAGCTGTGGGGCCTCCTCTGCAGCAGCTATCTTAAAGAGGAACCATATCTTCTATCGGTGTTCAGACATGACTAATATTTCCCAGTTCCTAGGGGGCCTTGCGTCCTCACACCTGCCAGAACTGGCTCAATAATATACCATGTCCAACACAGAGGCCCTAGGAAGCAAAACAAAATAATCCTAAAAGACCTAAAACTTCTTTGGCCCAGCTTTGTTTGCCTGGCAACCTGATTTTCAGCAACCACCACCAAACCCTGCTTAGGCTATGGCTCTCCCAAGCCCCAGCTTTCTCCAGCTACTCTAATTTTTGTCCCTGTTGGGATTTTACTTTCTTTATTCACTTTGATCTGCTTTGATCCTCTCCATCCAGATACCCCACTGGCCAGGCCACTAGAGCAGCAACTCAGATATCCTGGCTCTAGTTCCAACCTTTCTTACCTCATCCCTGGCTTCTAGATCCTCCCCAGTCTCCTATCACCAGCCTCCTGTATGCACTGTCTGTAAAGACAGGACCAAGCATGGAAGAGTCAGCAGTATATTTGTCACAGCAGCTTTGGACTCCCTGACATCAATGGACCAAACAAATGTTCCCAATTTCCCCCATCAATTTGCTATAAGCAACTACTACCTTGACCATCATTCTTTGCTCACAGGAAAAAGTTGCTCAACATCAGATATGCCCCAGTTAAAGACAAACTCTAAGTGGAGAAGAGCAATTTGCAAGTGAATTATCTACATGTCTAACAAGGAAATAACTCGCATACACAGCCACCAGGTTCCATACAGACTAAAGGCAACAAGAGAAGGTGTTTGGATTTCACAAGATATGTCCTCAGAACCTTTCATACTAGGAAACCAAGCTCAAAGGTCAGCCTGCAGGCTGATGTTAATAATCGATGCACAAGGCATTATCTCAATGAGCTTTCACACTGACATAATAGCCAGAGAGACAACTGGGGGACCTACTAAGCACTCATTCCTGTTTAAACTGCTCTAAGCTAGACTACTACCAGGATGATGGAAAATCAAGGCCCAAACAGAAGCGGATTGACAGAGTCAGTTATAGGTGAAACCTTAAGTTCTCAACACTTCTGACCATTAGTCCGAAGCCTGTATTTTATGCCAGGCTGAGACTCCAGCTGGCAGGAACAGTTTTTTCATAGGTCATCCTGGTCTGCCAATCCTAGACATCTGACCTCTGGTATGTCATTGGCCTTTACTACTTGCCTGTGTGCCTCACCTGGGTGAGGCAAGATGCCACATCCATTATGCACCTCTAGAGTACCCTCACTACTCACACCCCCCCACACACACCTGCAATACTATAGTCTTCCTCCTAACCTGAAACACCTGAAACACAGTGTGGACAGCCTGCTGGGGAAGACAAGAACCCTGCCCTGTCCGTGGTGAATGAAGAAATAAACTCCAGGAGGGTGGGGCCCAAATCTGTATCAATGACCATTTGTTTAACAAATGAAATAAGACTGTGGTGATTAAGCACTCCCCCCCACCTCCATTCTCTATTCTGTTTCATTAATCTATTTGTCTATTCTTTCACTAATACTATACAATCTTGACTACCATAGCGTTATACTATATAGTAAGTCTTACAGTTAGTAGTGTCAGTCATCCAACTTTGTTTTTCTCCCTCTGGGTCTTTTGCCTTCCATATAAACTTTAGAATCAGCTTATCAATATCTACTAAGTATCTTCCTGGAATTTTGATAGAGGTTGCATTGACTATATTGATCAGTAAGGGAAGAAATGACTTCTTAACAATATTGAGTCTTTCAATCCATGAACATGGAATATCTATTTATTTAGATATTTTATTCCTTACATTGAAATTTTATAGTTTTCCATATATAGAGTCTATGAAATCTATAGAGTGATTTATAGGGGTGCTATGATAAATTTTATCTTTTTTTACTAGGGGTCAATATGAAGGTGCATACAGTTAGGTTACATCATTTGTATTTGTAAGGCAAAGTCCAAAGTTTGAGTTGTGGTTGAGTCCTTCACCCAGGAAATGTGCCATACACCCCTACAATCATACCCAATAGGTAGGAAATAATCCAACTCTCTCTCTCTTCTTGCCCCGCCCCACAAAGCACTGCTTAAGCCAAAGTTCCACCCATAAGCAGGGATTTACCAATCAAACAGACACCCTCCTGACCTGGAGTAAACATCAGATCTCTCTCCTCATCCAGGAAAATGGGGCATCCCTAGTTTGCTGCATGGACCTGCTGGTAAGACTGAGCAACAGTGGGAACAACTTTACCAAGAGTCAGAAACCTTAAAGAAAAGACCCGGACCCACTGCAGAACTACCTGAGCCCTGTCCCTTCTCTCTTCTGTATTCCTTAGTGCATCTGTCTGCTCTATGTGGGTGACAGTAAATATCTCCTTCAAGATAAAGATGAAGTGAGAGGGGGTGGCGCCTATGGTTCAGGGGGTAGGGCATCAATACCAAGGGTGGTGGGTTTAAACCCGGCCCCGGCAAAACTGCAATAAAAAATAGCCGGGTGTTGTGGCAGGCACCTGTAGTCCCAGCTACTTGGGAGGCTGAGGCAAGGGAATCGCCTAAGCCCAGGAGTTGGAGGTTGCTGTGAGCTGTGTGATGCCACGGCACTCTACCGAGGGCAATAAAGTGAGACTCTGTCTCTACAAAAAAATAAATAAATAAATAAATAAATTTTAAAAAAAGAAAGTAGCAAGCCAGGAGAAAGATAATGAAAGGATCCTTGTTCACAGTACCAGTGACCAGTCTGGGGACTCAGAGAGCTTCATGAACGTGCTTGGCATTTTTACATCACGTCACAAGACTGAGGCAGCCCCTGGCTCAGAAACATTGAGTTATCTATCCCTTTCCAGGTAGTCACTCAGCTCCACAAACACAGCCTTCCCTGAGAGCATTCTTCTTCCACTCCTATTTGCCGCTTGAAATGGCCTCCATGGCTCTACCAATAACTTCTACTTCCTTCTTTTTTTTTTTGCAGTTTGTGGCCGGGGTCAGGTTTGAACCTACCACCTCCGGTACATGGGGCAGGCTGGGGACTCTACTTCTTTGAGCCACAGGCACCGCCCCTACTCCTTTCTTATTCACTGATCAGCATTTACTGAGTGATCACTGTGTCAGACACGGTTCTAAAAGACTTGCATTGTTACATTATCTATCCCCCTACAATTCTATGAGGTAGGTACTACTATTTTCTCCATTTCATAGGTGAGGCAACTGAGGCATACTGACTAACCTGCCTTAAGACCCAAAGCTGGGAGGTAGCAGAGCCAGGATTTGCACCCGGGCAGCCTGAGTACAGACAGCACACTCTTAGTCACCCTATCTTGCTTCAGGGAGAGAAGGACTCAAAGATGTTCCCAACTCAGTCCCATTAGTCACATAACCTTAAACAAATGGCTTTTCTGTACTTCGGTTGTCTCCACGTGAAGCAAGTCTAAGCACAGATGCCTGGTCTAGGAACACAGCATCTTAGCTCTGTTGTCCAGCCGGTCTATATCTTCCTGAGATGATGGAAACAAGCTGTGTGTTTTGTCCACAGGGTAGTCACTAGTCACACATGTGACACATGGCTACAGAGCACTTGAGTGTGGCTAGTGTGATTGAGAAACTGAATTTGTAATGATATTTAATTCTATTAATTTAGCCATGTGTGGCTGCTGGCTGCCATACTGAACAGCTCAGCTCTAGCCTATAAACTTCAGGAGGGCAGGTGCCATTTCTCTTTGTTCACTGCTATACTTCCAGGGCCCAGCATAGACCCTCGTCTATAGTTGGTGCTCAATAACTGTTTGTTGAATAAATCAAAACCAAAAGACTTTTTGGGTGCTCTAATAGTACTTCATCTCCCACAAAGGCATCTATTCTTCAGGTTCCCTGGCCAGTGGACATCTAGCCTTGGCTTGACATAGAATTCAGGGCCTCCAAATGCAGACTCATAGCAAATACCTCTCATGATGATAAATTCTTCTTCCACTGAGCTAAATCTATCTCCCGGAAATTTCTACTTACTAGTCCTGGCACATATGCTCATAGGTTTGGGAAAAACAAAATAAGTTAAGAAAAAGCCCTAAAATGTTTTCAAACACTTTAAATGAAGAGTTATATCTGTAATACATTTTCATAGTTAAGATGAATCTAGTCTTAACTAGTAACAGTACAAGGCCTGTTCGACCCATGTATGATTATGATCTGTTCAGGGGAAAACAATCCTCTAGTGTGAAGGCTGTGGTCTAGAACTGCTTTTTCCATTGACTTGGATACCAATACATTCAAGGCCCCTCAACTCCATAAGGCAGTGTGAGGCTGGACTCTCAATGAGCTCAGTCTTGTTCTCCAAGGAGGGTCTTGAAATTCTGGTAAAGCAATTCACAATTTCTTATTTCCTTGTTGTACTCTTTAGTGGAAAAATCTAACATTCCCTACAGCCTCTTAGACACCAAGGACTGTGGCAGACACAGGAGCCCACGGTCTGGAAAGAGTAACAGTAAGAGATAAAATGCGCAGAGGACTTACTCTATTCAAGATACTGAAATAAGCTCAGGAAAAAGACACATAAATCCAAATACAATCAACTCAGTATGACACAGGCCATTACAGACATATGTACAAAACACTGCACTGACTGCCTTAGAAGAAAGAAACACCTGAAAGGGACTCTAGCACTGAGCCTTGCACACAGCAGGTGTTCAGGGCAGAGAACTGAATCAAACCTTGACTCACACCTCATTCTAAGGCTGAGGAGACCAAAATCCATACTGGTTAAGGTATTCCTAAGGAGACTCAAGTATTTACTGATAGGGCTAGCACAGCACCTGAGCTTCACCACTCACCAGCCCAACAGTCTGTAAAACTGTCTTTTTTTTTTTTGATTCGACCAATATTGATTTATTTTTTTTAAATAATTTTATTAAATCATAATTGTGTACATTGGTGCAATCATAGGGCAGAATGTGCTTCATAAACAATTAGAAATATTTTGATCGTATGTAAAACTATCTTATCCTACACTGCATTAGGAGATATGTCTATCTCAGGATAAACAATGGATTTTTTTTTTTTTTTTCAGACAGAACCTCAAGCTATAACCCTAGGTAGAGTGCTATGGCATCACAGCTCATGGCAACCTCCAATTCCTAGGCTCAAGTAGGTCTCCTGCCTCTGCCTCCCAAGTACCTGGGACTACAGGCACCTGCCACAACGCCCGGCCTTTTTTGGTTGTAGCCGTCTTTGTTGTTTTGTGTGGCGGGCCAGGGCTGGATTCGAACCTGCCAGCTCAAGTGTACGTGGCTAGCACCTTAGCCGCTTGAGCCACAGGTGCTGAGCCTGGATTTATTTTTGTAAGACTGTATGTTGCGAGTCTCTCAAAATCTGATGACTAACTATGCATATCATCTGAGAAACATGCATTCAGTCATTTGATTAACATTTCTTGGGATGATACCCTGTATCAATCACAAGCTTAACAGCTTGAATAAAGAGAAGAAATAATTTCACTTCTGGTGAAATCAGAGGGTTGGACACCCATGTTTCTTTCTACTCTCTTAGAACTGCACTGAAAGAACAGCAGAGGAATGTGTTTCTTAATGAAAAGGAGAGAAGTGAAAATGAGATAGGCCAACAGAACTCCAGGAGACAGAGAGCTGACCACTACGCAGTAACTGATTTAGGTTTCTGCTTTGTCCATTCTGCTAAGTGCAAGCAAGGGAAAAAGCCACTGAATGAGAGGCCAACTCAACACAGTACTGGAGAAGGCTCAGAACTGGAGGTAACAAGGACTTTAAGTGGGGAAGTGGGATGGAACTAAAAAGAGGGGTACTTGCTAAAAGTTGGCTAAAGGAGCAATCAGAGCTGTATCTGCTGACTTCTGTAATCTGCTCAACCTGCTGATTTCCCTCCCTCTTTCAGCAGAAAATGGAGAGCCACTGTTTAAGCAACTTACACCAGAAACTGTCTAGATTCAGACAAAGCTGAGGGAGGTAGGGAAAGAGGGAGGCAACTTTCCAATGACTAAGAAATTGAGAGACAGTCTGCTTATCAAACAGGCTAATATCCAGCCAGCTTCCCCTTCAAGGCGCCCAGAATGGAGGACAGCTGGGGGCTATTACCCACCCCATTCCCAGGCAAAAATCCTCTCCAAGAAAGCGCTCCTGGAAAGCCCCAGGGAAAAGATACACAGTCAAGGCACTGACTGATACAGTATCTAGGTTTCTCCAGGGGCTTAAAAAAAAGGTGAGGAGGGAGCTTTCTGCTGGATTACCCAGCAATGAAGTTAACAAGTCCCTTCTTGGTCACATAAATGCCCAATCTGCATGTTGAAGTGTATGTATGTGGGGGGGAGGGGTAATAAAATACAAAAGAGGAATGTTATAAAACAGATATTTTTAAATGCTGTCATATTTGGGACCTACAAATAAGTACATAGAAACTAAGTAAATAGAAAAACTAAGGCAAGTCTTAACTCAAAAAAAGATACAAGAAAGAGAATACCATTATAGTATACTATATGGCTCAGCCAGGAATACTGTTTACACAATCAAAGTAATGTAATGAATATCAATGTAACCAAAAACTGTGATGTAACCATATTGGCAGGATAGGAAAGGGAAGTGGGGGGGCTCCTTTAATCCATAGTAAAACATCAAGAAATAACATGTAAAATGAACAATCAGGAAATAGCACTGCAAGCTGGTAACTTACAAACATGATAGTAATACTATGTGTCAGGAAAAACAACTAAAAGGATTGGAAGTGACTGTCACAGACAGAATAATGGCCCCTCAAAGATGTCCATGTCCCAAACCCTGAACCTATGAACATGTTAGGGTACATAGTAAAAGGAAAATAAGATTGTGAAGGAAATTAAGGTTGCTCATCAACTGATCTTAAAAGGGGAGACTGTTGTATCCAGATGGGCTCAATGTAATCACAAGAGTTCTTAAAAGTGGGAGAGAAAGGAAAGAGAAGAGAATCAGATGAAGATGCGACTGTGGAAGAAGGTCAGAGTGACGCAATGGGAGAAGAACTCAACCACCCCTTCCTGGCTTTGAGACAGAAGAGGACCCTGAGAAATGCAAGAGTTCTAATTGCCAGAATACACAAGAAAACAGATTCTTCCTAGAAAGAAATGCAAGTCTGATGCCTTGATTTTCACCCAGTGAGACTTTTTCTTTTTTTTTGAGACAGAGTCTCACCATGTTGCCCTTGGTAGAATGCCATGGCATCACAGCTCACAACAACCTCAAACTCTTGGGCTTAAGAGATTCTCTTGCCTTAGAGAATAGCTGAGGCAAGTAGCTGGGACTACAAGCACCCACCACAACGCCCGGCTATTTTTTGGTTGTAGTTGTTGTTGTTGTTTGGCAGGCCCAGGCTGGGTTCGAACCTGTCAGCTCCAGTGTATGTCGCCGGCACCCTAGATACTCAGCTACAGCCACAGAACCCCAGTGAGACTTTTTTCAGGCTTCTAACCTAAAGATCTTTAATATAAACTTGGGTTCTTTTAAGCCAGTTGTTCTCAACCTTCCTAATGCTGTGGCCCTTTAATACCCGCAGGTTGAGTACTGCTGTATTAGGCCATTCAGTTTGTGGAAATTGTTAGTGCGGCAATAGAAAATCATATTCAGTGACTGACTCTGGGAGCAGATCACCAGGATGAGGAGGGGTAACATCTTTAAAACTTTTCTTTTTCGAGACAGGGCCTGCTACAATTCCCAGCTATTTTTCTTATTGCAGTTATCATTGTTGTTTAGCTGGCTGGTTCAAACCTACCAGCCTGGGAATATGTGGCTGGCACCCTACCCACTGAGCTACGGGCACCTCCCTTCTTTAAAGCTTTTATATTTTTAATTTTTTTTTTGAGACAGAGTCTCACTATGTTGCCCTGGGTGGAGTGCTATGGCGTCACAGCTCACAGCAACCTCAAACTCTTGGGCTTAAGTGATTCTCTTGCCTCAGCCTCCCAAGTAGCTGGGACTAAAATCGCCTGCCACAACACCCGGCTTTTTTGGTTGCAGTTATCACTGTTGTTTAGCAGGCCCAGGCCGAGATTGAACCCACTAGCTTCGGTGTATATGGTCAACACTCTACTCACTAATCTACAGGCACCAAGCCAAAGCTTTTATATTTTTATGTGGTGTTTTTCAACTTTCAAAACTATGTATATGTAACTTTAATGCAAATTAAAATTTAATTTCAAAAGGAGAAATTCTTTCTTCCCAGATCTCACAATATGGAGGAGGAAACAGACAACTGAGCCAGCAATAATAGAAATAAAAAGGCAAGGGCAAGAAGAAAAGCATCTCTCTTAGATATGAGGGGAATCTGAAAGGTGAAGTAAGAGTCAAGAAAAGCAGAAAAAAGACGTTCAAGTGAGGGAACAAGTCTTGGTGTGTAGGAGAACCTGGCGTTTGTGATGAGTTTGAAACTACTAGGTATCCAGTGGGTCTGGCAGAGCCATCGGGAAAGGCTGGGGTGGCCATTCTCAACACCAGCAGCTCGGGCGACACCTGTGGCTCAGCGAGTAGGGCGCCGGCCCAATATACAGAGGGTGGCGGGTTCAAACCTGGCCTCAGCTAAACTACAAAACAAAAAAATAGCCAGGCGTCGTGGCGGGCCCCTGTAGTCCCAGCTATTTGGTTGGCTGAGGCAAGAAAATCACCTAAGCCCAGGAGTTGGAGGTTGCTGTGAGCTGTATGATGCCAGGGCACTATACCGAGGGCGATAAAGTGAGACTCTACAAAAAAAACAAACAAAGAAAAAAAGACCAGCAGGTCTCCTCAGTTGGGGTGTGAGACTGCTGTGCATATCTGGGGAGAGTCAGGACAAGTGAAGACCCAAGATAAACACAATATGTTTCTAGACCATAGACTGCATTCAACAGTAAAACATTTTTTTTTTGAGACACATTCTCACTTTGTCATCCTCAATAGAGTGCTGTGACATCATAGCTCACAGCAACCTCAAATACTTGGGCTCAAGTGTTCCTCTTGGCTCAGCCCCCCTGAATAGCTGGGACTACAGGCACCTGCCACGTGCCCAGCTAATTTTTAGAGATGGGTCTCCCTATTGCTCAGGTTGGTCTCAAACTCGTGAGCTCAAGCAATCCACGATCTAAGGCATGAGCCACTGGGCCCAGCCTAAGAGTAAAACAATTTTAAATTTATAATAAATTTAAATACTTTTATACTAAAACCAGCACAAGCATGTTACAGAGAATACAAAACTTACCTGGATTTTTAATATAAAAATGGCAAACTTTGGGGCAGCACCTGTGGCTCAGAGGAGTAGGGCGCTGGCCCCATGTACCAGAGGTGGCAGGTTCATACCCAGCCCCCGGCAAAAACTGCAAAAAAAAACACTGCAAACTTTGAGGTGACCTTTTGCTTGCAAAGCCTACTTTAGACACTAAACTACTCACTGACCATTAAGCACCAAGACTCAATTTTCACTATAATTAATCAGAGTCAGAAGAAAATCATGAAGCAGTACAGCATACATCTATCAAAGCCTCTAGAACTTCACACCAGCAACCTGTTGGTAGATGCCACCCTCCCAAGGTAGGCACAAAATAACCTTCAGGTCTCGCCCAACACTGGTCAGAAAGTTGACAAGCATCTCATTCTTTTCCAAAGGGGCTGGGTCCTGCTACAACCAGGTGCATTAGCTCAGCCTGGAGAGACAGAAAAATCATCACACTAAATTCTTCCTGGATATGCTGTTCTACCCATAGGCTGCCAGCATGCCCGACTCAGCATTCCCAGAATCACCGAGAAGAGCCCCAGTTCCACCATCAGCACCCCCAGTGCTACAGGCCACAGTGAGAGAATACATTAAAGACTCTTTCCAACTCTGGTTTCTCTTCAGATCGTACAAATCTTTTGCCTTTTACTAAAGACTCTTTCCATGGAAGGAAGTCAAGAAATAGGGTATATCTCTTGGGAGAGGCTGTCCCTTGTGGTCTATAATACAATGGTGGAAACTTTTCTATTGTTGTAGCTGTTTTTATTGTAAAAACAGTAACCACATGAGAGAGACCTGGGGACTTTTTTTCTATAACAAGCCACTGCTGTTGACCACAGAAGAGAAGGGGGTGAAAAAAAAATCAATGGAAGGCCACACGAAAGTTAAAAGGAAGTTAATTGGGTTTGGTTTGTTTGCCTCTTATTTGTGTGTAAAACATGTACACATTCAAAAAGACTGAACTGATTTTAAAATTAAGAACAGACAACATGGGCAGCACCTGTGCTCAGTGAGTAGGGCGCTGGCCCCATATACTGAGGGGGGCAGGTTCAAAGCTGGCCCCAGCCAAACTGCAACAAAAAATAGCTAAGCATTGTGGCAGGTGCCTGTAGTCCCAGCTACTCGGGAGGCTGAGGCAAGAGAATCGCCTAAGCTTAGGAGTTGGAGGTTGCTGTGAGGGGTGACATCACTGCACTCTACCAAGGGTGACAGAGTGAGACTCTGTTTCTAAAAAAAAAAAAAACAGAAAGTGACGCCTGTGGCTCAGTGGGTAGGGCACCAGCCACATATACAGAGGGTGGCAGGTTCAAACCCAGCCTTGGCCAAACTGCAACAGAAAAATAGCCAGCTGTTCTGCAGGCCTCTGTAGTCCCAGCTACTCGGGAGGCTGAGGCAAGAGAATCGCCTAAGCCCAAGAGCTGGAGGTTGCTGTGAGCTGTGATGCCATGGCACTCTACCAAGGGCAATAAAATGAGACTCTGTCTCTTAAAAAAAAAACAAAAAAACAGAGAACATGAAATTTTAATGACAATAAATATATTTAAATACACTACAGCTGGACTGGGTGCAGTGGCTCACACCTTCCATCCCATCCCTTGAGAGGCGGAGGCCGGTAGATTGCCTGAGCTCACGAGTTTGAGACCAGCCCGAGCAAGAGGGACACCTCCTCTCTAAAAATAGCAGGGCGTTGTATTGGTAGCCTGTAGTCCCAGCTACTTGGGAGGCAAAGGCAAGAGAACCACTTAAGCCCAAGAGTTTGAGGTTGCTGTGAGCTAAGATGTCACAGCACTCTATGGAGGGTAACAAAGTGAGACTCTGTCTCAATAATAATAAATAAATACACCACTGCATGGTGCAGTGGCGGGCGCCTATAGTCCCAGCTATTCAAGAGGTGAGGCAAGAGGATAGCTCAAGCCCAAGAGTTCAAGGCCAGCCTGGGAAACATAGTTAGACTCTGTCTCTAAAAATAATGATAATAATAATAATAAAGCTACAAAGCTGTATTATCAGCAAAAAGGATGAATGAGGGAGTAGAGCAAGGAGAAAGATACAACAGGAGAAAAAAGGAAATGGATAGAGGAGTGAGACATGGGAAAAGGCTGAGAGATAGTAAGATCCAGAGACAGACACACGTGCCTAACCATATGCAAAGAGGGAGCTGGGCGGTGCCAGAGGCTCAGTGGGTAGGGTGCCAGCACATACACCCAGGGGCCTACTAAAACAACAATGACAACTGCAACAAAAATAGCCTGGCATTGTGTCGAGTGCCTGTAGTCCCAGCTACTTGGGAGGCTGAGGCATGAGAATCGCTTAAGCCCAAGCATTTGAAGTTGCTATGAGCTGTGACACCACGGCACTCTACCCAGGGCAATAGCTTGAGACTCTATCTCAAAAAAATAAAAAAATAAAAAAGGGGGTGCAGAGCAACTAAGGATCCACAGAGACATCTGGGGCCTGACAAGTTAGCCAAAATACAGTACTTAGACTTCAAAATACCATCTACCTTTTATCCTTGTCTTTGAATGGTTAATGTCATGGTAAACCACCATTCACAGCTATTTAATTGCTCACTGAAACATTCTGAGGCTTAGCTAGATCACAGGACAGAGGCTCCCAGCAAATGAGCTACAATTCAGTAAATCGGTCACTTCAAAGTATCTCCTCGGAAACACTATTTCATACAACATACAAAGCACCAATGAAAGTCAGGGGAGAAAATGCTGCTGCCATTGAAAAAAAAATTCCATGGAAAACTTTTTTTTTAGGGTTGCATTAAAAAAAAAAAAAACGAGGACGTCAGCAGAACTGGGCACTACCTCAGCATTCACCAGCATCACCCCCAACACACCTGACTCCCCATGTATTCAATTCTGCCTGCCCCAGTGGATCTAAGGCCTCAGTTTGGCCCCAGCACTAAGCAGCATCCACCATACTCAGCAATCTAAGGGTCAACAAGAGAGATCCTGAGGAGATGCCTAGTTACCATCCACCTGACACCCTAGCCTAAACCAAGTCTCTGTTCCCTTCACTCCAAGGCCTATACAAGTGCTCTGCTGTTCCACTCCTGACAAAGCCCTCCTTCTGAGCTCCATCCCTTTCTCCCATGAGCTTGGTTTCTGTGGTTTTCTCCTTCCCACACAATAGACCCCTAACCTCCCACCTCCTCTGGTCTTTTTATCCAACCTCTCCCTTCTTCTGAGCCTATTTCCTCCTCTCTTCCCTCCACCCAATTTTAGAAACATTTCTCTCAGAGAAGGAGAGGGCTTAACAGATATATCTGAACACAGACCTAGAACAGACCTGCCTGAGTTCCTGCCCCAGCCCCACATCTTACTAAGACATGTGGCCTTGTACAAACCTCCCAACCCCTCAAATACCTCAGCGAGGGGACTGACCCTGGCTATCATGAAGTCTCTTCCAAATCAGACATAATAACTAAACGTCGTCCTGTATAACCATAAATAAAACAATGAAAGCAGGTAAAAATCCACAAAGAGAGAGCATGAACTATAGAAATACCTTTTTTCAACAGTCTCTCATCCCACCCTCGTCTGCCACAGACTCACTCTGAGGGTCTGTGCATTTCACTGTGGGCCATTCTAGCTCTGAAATATCTGCATACAGTAAAACCTCACAAATCACACTAAGCCAGGAAAAAGTGAATGTGACTCCAACAGAAGCCTGAATCCTAGAATGCTGCTTTCATGCCACTACTCAATACTGTGAATTTCACATCAATTCAGCAAACAGGAAACAATCTGAAAATGCCATCACAAACTGGACCTGGGAATCTAAGAACAAGAGTGCTGACAGGAACTCTGGAAAATCATCTGCTCTAAAAATCCTCCATTTTACCTGCAAGGACACAGGCCCAAAGATTGGTAGCCAGGACCAAAGCCAGCTGTCCAGAGGTCCTCCACCAGAGCTTTTTGAAACCATCCATTGCTTTTCCATACAGACAGGTCAAATTCTAAATTACCAGTAAATACTCTTTACAACAAATCTATTTCCATGTCCAGGGAAGGGTCCAGAGCTAAGTTTGGATGACCAGATGATTATCAATGCTATACAATAATCTTTCCTAGACCCTGCCCTTTCATTCTTTACAAAGAAAACCCCAGACACTGCTATCTATACTAAACTCTATTTGGGAAAAGGGGAAAGGGGGGAGAGCTGAACAGTGCTTTGTTCTCCCAGTAAGAAATATTTTGTTCATCCTTTCCCATTACTCCTACTCAGTCCCCAACATTCCCAATGTCTTCATAAAAGTTTACAGAAACTCTCCAACTATAAGAAATGAAAGCAAGTAAGAGAACAGGCTACCAAGGTGGGTGTGGTGTGGAAGATGACAATACCTACCCATCTCTTCATCCTGTGGTGAGCATTTTACTTAAGTTGCTAATTCCCAGCAAGGAAGCCTCCAGAGCTAGCAGACACAGGGGCCTCCAGCTGAGAAATGTGGTCTCTGCAACCCCTGGAGAACTAACCCTTTCCTAACTATCTACTCCAACAGAGCCAGAGCAGAAGGACTAAAAGACCAACCCTTCCCTCCTTTCCCCTCAGGCCAAGAGCAGACACCAGAGCTTGTTGGCAAGGGGCTATTTAAGGAAGCATCAAGAGGGTGGGGCAGAAAATTGCTGTCAGCATCCTTGCTCTTTCCCCTCCACCTCCCAACCCAAACACACATACACCTCACTCTGTAGACAGCCAGCTACCTCATCTGTCTCTGAGGGCTATAGATAAGGAATCGCCAAATGTCCATCACGTGTTTTCTGTCACTGACTCTGGTGCCCCCCTCTGCTGCCCACCCTCCCCTTACTCCACCCCTCCTTTTTCACAAACAAGCTACCTTTCCAACTAAAACCACAGAATTGAATCTAAGCAGAGGATCTCAAAACACAAGGAGAGTAAAGAAAACAAGCCATCCCTGGCCTTCACTGTGAGGAAATGGGCCCAAAGGGGCTGGGGTGGGGGAGATCCAGTAAGAAGCCTGATGGCCAGATGGGTTCCACGATTTCTAAATGAACCTCCCTCCTACCGACGGTGAATCAATTTCAGCAATTCCAGCAGGTCGGCCCTGTAACAACAGGAGCACCCAGCGCTCAGGGTTTAAAACAAAAATCCAAAGGTTCAGCCTGAACATGCTGGGAAAACCCAGGGACTGGATGAAAAGAGCCACGCTCAGTGGGATCCCTTCTGCTTTTATGTTCCAATGCAATAGCGTAATAAATTGTCTGCCTGAAGAATGCATGCACTGGTGAATTTCAAAGCCATCTTACAACAGAGGATGCACAGGGATGCAGAATTCGACAGCACATTCCCCCATGAAAGAACATAATGACTTTGAGCCTCTTCCTCCCCGTCGCCCCCCACCCCCATCTCGAATGGCGCTACCGCTTATCAAGGGCCACTTCGGAAAGCAGCGAGGTGAGAGCAGGAGATGCCCAGGGAATTCAGAGAAAGGAGTTGCTTTCTGTCCCTGCTGGTGATGAGCCGCCTAGCAAGATGCTGTCAGCCGCTCGAGGACACCCAGGGGCACGGCGGCGCGGCCGGAATGGGCAGGCAGGTGTCCCCGGGCGCACACACACGTACCGCTCTCTCAGGCGCGTCGTCCTTGCGCCCCTCCCGCCGCCCTCTCCTTTGGGGATGCTGATGAATGGACACACCTGAGATGCCTCCGTCCTGTCGCTCGCTCCCTCCTTCTTCCTCTGGCTGCTGCAGAGGAGCCCCTCCTCGGTAGTTTCACTTTACAGCACAAACCCACCGGGGTTTTGATGTCTCCTCCACCCACCCACCTCGTAGCCAGCCTGAAGCGGGCGGGTATTCCCTCCCAGCAGAGGCCATGATCGCACTACCCCACCCACAAAAAAAAAAAAAAAATCAATTAATGAATGAATTAATTAAAACCTAGGAGCCACCCCCTGCCCAGATCCTCTGCACCCTGGGGAACTTTCCTTGAAAACTGGGGATCCACCAAGCAGGCAGGACGGACAGTTCGGCCGCGTGGGACCACGGCTTTCCCGCGTGATCACGGGAAGATGCTCTGGAAGGGGGGACCCCAAGTCCCTCCAACAGCTGGCCCTTTAAATGCGCCTCCTCCGAGCGCGGAACAAAGGCGCCGCCCGCGGGGGCCGGGCAGGCGCACACCCCAGGCGCCGCCGCCGCTGAGCGGGCAAGCGCGGCTAGGCGGGCCGCGGGCGCGGGCTTACCTTGCGGGTCGCCGGCGGAGTGCGCGCGTCCGGCCCCACTCGCACTACACGCTTCAGTCGGCCCCGTTCTGTTTTTCTGGGACTCGAAGCTGACTTCACCGACGCTCCGCCGACAGCCAATGGGCTGCGGTGCCCGCCCCCTCATTAGCATGCCTCTGGAACCGTCCACTCTGGCAACGCAGGAGCGGCGGGCGGGGCCTGGAGGCGGGGCCGGGCCGGACCGTGACAGGAAGGGGCGTGCGCTCCACTGGCAGGCAAGGGCTCGCTGGGCCACCCAGCTCCGGCTTTGTAGCCCGCGCGCGCCGGCCCGCTGGTCTCTGCTGCGAAAGCGCGCGGGCCGAGTAACCCCTTCTGTCCTGGCCCGGCCGCGGGCTGGGCCGGACGCAGGCCAGGCGCACCTTCTCGACCTTCGTAGGGCGGCCCACCGTGAGCTCAGAAGAAAGCTTGGACGTAGAATAACCTAACAGCTGTTAAGTTATTTAACCCCTATACCCCAGTTTAGTCATCTGTAAAATGGTATAATAGTACCGAATTCGTAGCATATAATGAAGATTAACATAGTTAACGTAGGAGAAGCGTTTAGATCAGTGCCTGGCCAGCGCGCTATGTACATGTTTGCTACAGTCATTAGTATGTATGCTCTTTTCCAGCCAGTATGCTTAATACTTTCTAGATATTTTCTCATTTGACCCTTTTAACCTTATAAGGCAGAGGCACTATTACTAATCTCTGTTTTTCAAGTAGGAAAATGGAAAATAATTACTATTTTCAAGTGGGAAAACTATGATGTAATTTAAGTAGTTTGTCATCACACAGTAAGTGGTGCAACCAGGATTTGAACCCAGCCTCTGAGATTTCACTCACGCAACACATATATATTCAAGGGCTCCATGGCAAGCATGTGCTGGACCCTGGAAATACTGCAGAAAACAAGACAGGCAAGGCCCATCCCCTTAGGAAGCTTCTATTTTAGTGAGGGAGACAAACACATGAATAAACAAACCAAACTCTCTGCAATGAGAAGAGTAGAACAGAGGCCATAAGCAGGATAATCCCAAGTGGAGGAAAGGCACTGTGATTGGATTCAAGACTAACCACTGTCCTATACCATCCTCCTGCCCTCCTCCAGTCCCACTCAGTACTACAGAAGAGGGAAAGTGCTTGTCCAAGGTCACAGGGCCAGCAAAGCTTCCTCCACACCCAGATCCCTATATTCCTAAGCACATCCCTTGGGCTGAGCACAACTGATTTTTGTCAGCTGCTCTTTGCAGGATTCTTCAGACAGAGTACATTCCTAGAGAACAGGCAGTGGGCAGCTGGGTAAGGATAGTCTTTGATGACTGCACAGGCTGATGGGAAGCTCATCTGCAAAGGTTTTGAGATGTGAGGAAACAGTGGCAAGTCTTTGCTGAGCACCTGCTGTCCTCTGCTGTAGGGGAAAAAAAATTAGAAGACTAGTTGTCTGGGAGCTTACTCTGTAACTGAGAAGACAAGAAACTGCTAGAGAACTACGCAACCTAGGGAACCCCCAGCCTACACCTTTGCCCATACTCACCTCATCCTGCAGTTTTGCAAAGAACACTTCCCAGGCTCTGCTATTAATTTAGTCCAAAATCTGGCCAAGATAGTTTTCTTTAGGCCATAAAGTAATAAAAGGGCAATTATTTATTGAGGACATTTTGTCTGCTGTACAACATACTATACTTGTGCTGAAAGTTTTACATTCAATAACTCACATCCACCACAGAACAATCCCAAGTGGGAGTACTACAGTTATCCTGAGGTTATCCACAAAGGTAGAAAATAAAGGGTAGAGAGACTAAGTAAGTTACTTACCTAGCAAATTCAGGACAACGTAATATTTAGAATAGCCATATATGCAAAAAAGTCAAAACAATCCACATGTCCAATTTGAGTGGATTGTTTAAGAAAGTTATAGCACAACTATGTGACAGAATACTGTACAACCACAAAAAATGAAGGAATATTTATTGGCATTTATTGACACATAACAATGCTTATAATGTTATTGAATGGAAAGGTTGAAAACTAGTTTTACACTGCAATCTCAATAGACATATTCTTGTGGTATTATGAGCAATTGTTTTTGTTCATCTATCTTCTAAACATTTTTCATCATAAAAATCTACCAAATGTGGCTTGGCACCTGTGGTTCAATGGGCTAAGGCACTAGCCACATACACCTGAGTTGGCAGGTTCGAATCCAGCCTGGGCCTGCAAAACAACAATGACAGCTGCAACCAAAAAATGGCCGGGCATTGTGGCAGGTGCCTGTAGTCCCAGCTACTCAGGAGGCAGAGGCAAGAGACTCGCTTGAACCCAGGAGTTGGAGGTTGCTGTGAGATGTGATGCCACGGCACTCTATCCAGGGTGACAGCTTGAGCTCTGTCTCAAAAAAAAAAAAAAATCTACCAAATGTTCAATGAAAATAAAACAATTTTGAAATGAAAAACCAGACTATCAGTGGAGATTTGATCTGTAGTCAAGGTCATCCCTATACGTCTGTAGTCCCCAACCCCCAGGCTGTGGAGCAGTACTGGTCCGTGGCCTGTTAGGAACTGGGCTGCACAGCAGGAGGTGAGTAGTAGCTGAGTGAGAAAAGCTTTATCTGTATTTACAGCAGCTCCCTGTGGCTTGTATCACTGCCTGCGCTTCACCTCCTGTCAGATAACTGGCAGCATTAGATTCTCAGGGGAGCTCAGACCCTACTGTAAACTGGCATGCAAAGGACCTAGAGTTTGTGCTCCTTATGAGAATCTAATGCCTGATGATCTGAAATAGAGCTAAAATAGTTATGCTAGCACTGGGGAGCAGTTGTACAAATACAGATTATCATTAGCAGAGAGGTCTGACTGCACAGAGATCATAATAAATCACTTGCTTGTAGACTCATCAAAACCATCCTCCACCCCATCCATGGAAGAATTGTCTTCTGTGAAACCAGTCCCTGGTTCCAAAACTGTTGGGGACCATTGACATAAGTGGGAAACTGTTTTGAGGAATCTTACAAGACACCTAAGTCTTTAAATCATCCCTCAAGTGTTGAACCCCCACTGTGTGACTTTTGCATTTCTCACTATTAAAGCATAACATTTCCATTAGGTTTTATGAAAGAAACGGGAAAGTATTAGACCATCAGAAGGGAAGAAAAGAGAGAGAAAGAAAAATTCTACCATCCTTTCAAGATTCATATCAGGGGCGGCACCTGTGGCTCAAAGGAGTAGGGTGCCGGCCCCATATACCGGAGGTGGTTAGTTCAAACCCAGCCCCAGCCAAAAACTGCAAAAAAAAAAAAAAAAAAACCCACAAGATTCATATCAAATGACTCTTCCAACAAGTGTTCAAAATCATGGTCTTTTGAACCATATGGGGGTCTACAAGCACAAGCCACCATGCCTGGCCAAGAGGTTTGACATTTTAACAATGAAAGCAACCCAAGAAACTATCAGGTATAATCGCGTAACTTCATCCCTGCCTCTAGTCATTTACTGCTTCCTCTGGGCAGCAGACCCTGTGCTAGGTGTTAGTGACAAGGTAGTAAGAGTGAGACCTGCTCCCTACTTCCCAAAGGTGAGCCTTGAGGAAGCAGAAGCCCAGGGAGGTTGGTGTGGAGGAAGGCCAACTCTGTGGGTATGCAGTCTGTGCTGAGAAGGGTCCCACACTTGGCTTCATGCTCTGCGCTTACCATCTTGAAATTTTTCATTTTTGAACAAGGGACCCCGAATTCCCATTTTCAGCTAGGCCCTATAAATTATGTAGCCTGTCCTTGGGAAGGGAAACACCAATGCCTTATTAGTGAGTCAGTGAGTAAAGCTTCAGGCTTTCCAGGCTCAAGCCCAAGACAGAGGAATGAGTCTCTTAGCCAATTCTCTCTTTTTTTTTTCTTTTTATTTATTTATTTATCATCATTATTATTTTTTTTTTTTGGCAGTTTTTGGCCAGGGCCAGGTTTGAACCCACCACCTCTGGTATATGGGGTCAGCGCCCTACTCCCTGAGCCACAGGTGCCGCCCTAGACCAATTCTCAATGCTCTCATTCCCAAGTTCCTGGAGATATGGGGAGCACCAAGGGTTTCTGCTTCCTATCCCTATAAAACTTCATCTCTGCCTTTCTCATGGAATTTGCCATATTTGGCATAAACTCATGTATATTTGTGTATAGTCTTATCCCTCATTCCCTCTCTCCACCAGAGTGTACATTCCATGAGGCTATGGCTTGTGTCTGCTCATCTCAAACAGTGCTTAGTACTGTTTTACACGCTGTTTAAAATGTGCTTAAATTTAATTTAATCTTATTAGTAACTCCTCGTTTTCTCTTCATGTGCATCAGATTATTCCCAGCAGTCTTTCCACTGTTGGAGAGAAATAAAAATATCAAGCAGAAGAGTCATGTACACAAAACAGTATCATAAACGTGCCATAGGAAGCATCCCCCAAGTAGGCTGTAAGTGTGAAGAGTTAGGTGAGAAGAGAGCAGGATTTTGCAGAAGCCAACCCTGAGTCATCAGCCTGTACTTTGCCCTCAGGGCCACACAGGGTGGCAGAGAGGGAAATTAACTAAAGGATCTAGATATGGCAGTGGTGTAGTGGTTAGGGCTGCAGGCTCCAGAGCCAAAGACACAGGCTCCAATGCCTAATGTGGAACTCCTGTGCAGATTTCCCTCACCTGTAATGCGTGGATAACACAACCTGCTGGAGGTTTGCTTGCAAGCTATAGACAAGATCATGCATATAAAACTTCATGTATATATACTTCTACTTATGTGATATTACTATTAACATTACTAGGAGGCAATGTTGAGAAAGATGCCATCTTTTCTTTCTTTCTTTTTTTTAATAGATGGGAGTCTTGCTATTGCTCAGCCTGATCTCGAACTCCCACCTCAGCCTTCCAAAGTGCGGGGACTACAAGCACGAACCACCATGCCAGGCCAAGAGGTCCTCTTAAAATGTATTGGTTTTGGTCATTTGTTTTCCCAGTTACCCAAAAGATTGACTGTAGTTATTGTCAGAGATCCCATGCTTGGGAATACTAGGAGAGAAGAAGAAAATCAAATTGAGAGAAAGGAAGTTATGAATCAAAGAGTTTAGCTGCTGCATGTCTAAAAACCCTGGTGATGGTTTGTACCTGATGTCTTTTGAAGCATATTTTAAAAAATGAAGCAAGTAGTGAAAAGAGCAAAACGCCCTTAAAGAACTAATTTTCTTGTTTCTTACTGATTAATTACTGAGAAAAAAAAAAAAGGCAAAAATACACATTCATGCCTGAAGGGACAGAACTGATTTGAAGACTCTGGAATTCCAAAGTCAAAAATTCCACACTCTTTGTAAGTCAGTGCTGGTGAGATGAGTGGAGATTGGTCAGAACATGATCCTGGGGGCAAATAGAAAAGGAGAGGCATAGTGGGATTACTGCATGTGGAAAGCAGGATAGGGATAGATATGAACCAGTATCTCCACGATTCTGGTCCTGGGACCTCAGTTTTGTTTTTTTGTTTTTTTGTTTTTTGAGACAGAACCTCAAGCTGTCACCCTTGATAGAGTGCTTTGACATCACAGCTCACAGCAACCTCCAATTCCTGGGCTCAAGTGAGTCTCTTGCCTCCGCCTCCCAAGTAGTTGGGACCACACGCGCCTGCCACAACGCCCAGCCATTTTTTGGTTGCAGCCGTCATTGTTGTTTGGCGGGCCCAGGCTGGATTCGAACCCGCCAGCTCAGCTGTACGTGGCTGGTGCCTTAGCCCGTTGAGCCACAGGCACCGAGCCGCTGGGACCTCTGTTTATCAATCTAAAAACACTTACTCCAACATGTTCTTTTCTATTGCTTTGGTGAGAATATGTAGACTTAACAGAACCTCAAATATTTTATTGTATTTCACCACGTGTGCAACGTTTGGCTTGGGGATTATTTTATGCTATTAGATAGTCAAAATAAAGACATGTATAATGTTGTCCTGGGTGGAGCTTTGAGAGAAATGAGAAGTTCAGAATGCACTTGTATAGACTTCTATTGTGTCATTGGAAAGATCTGCCCTCAGCTGGGGTTTGGGAGAGGTACAAGAAGAGGTGGCAGTCCAAAGGCAATTGCTGAGAGATCAGTTTTTCCTAATTGGGGCAGGGGATTCATTAGTTAGAAAATGCCCAGTTTGCCTTAGAAGACTTACTACTCTAAAATAATTTAGTTAATGAAATGTTCCACTAGAGAAAACCATTCTTAGGGCTGGTTTGAAGAGAACTTTAACAGAGGCTTTCTGACTGAGGCTAGAGAGATCAGAAGAAATGCCACAAAGGAGTAACAGAGGGAGAGAGGAAGAAAAAGAAGGTGGCAGAGAGCAAGGGAGAGCACCAGAGAACATGAGAAAGGAAGAGACAGCATTTTGAATGGACTGAGAGAAAAACATTCCAACTTCAGAAACAGGGCAACTATCCCCACTAAATAATGGAACCTTAACAAGGTTAGAAAATCAACAACAATGGTGTTAAGAGAATAGCTGACGTTCTGGAAGCTGTTGGAAGCTTGTCGGAGGTGATTGGAAGAGTTTACTGAGGGAACTCATTACACAGAACCAAATTGAGTTGCGGGTACCCTGGAAGGTTAATTATTATTCTTCTTCAGCAGTTATCAAGAGGAGATGTGGGTGCTGGGGGAGGGGCAGAAGGGAAGCTGGCTGGACCACCCACCAGGTATCCACCCTTCTCCCTTACCTCAGCAAGTCTGCCCTGTCCCCACTCAGCAAAACCTAAATCTTTGGTTCAACCCACTTTTTATTTATTTATTTTTTTGAGACAGAGCCTCAAGCTATCACCCTGGATAGAGTGCCGTGCCATTACAGCTCACAACAACCTCCAATTCCTGGGCTCAAGCGAGTCTCTTGCCTCTGCCTCCCAAGTAGCTGGGACTACAGGCTCCTGCCACAATGCTTGGCCATTTTTTTTCTTTTTTTTTTTTTTTTGGTTGCAGCCGGCATTGTTGTTTGGTGGGCCCGGGCTGGATTTGAACCCGCCAGCTCAGGTGTATGCGGCTGGCTCCTTAGCCTGTTGAGCCACAGGTGCCGAGCCTCAACCCACTTTTTAAAAGTGCAGTTTAGCGACCATCTCTAGTCACTTGGCCATGCCGTATCCTACCACCTGCTTCCTCAACTGTCTGAACCAAGTGATGACTTCAAGCATACATAGGTTCCCTCTGAAAGGAAGCCTGGGAAATGGGGATGTTTACAGCCCTCTTTGAATTGGCCTACCTGTTTATCTGGTTCTGTCTGTAAGAAGGAGATAATCTGAAAGGATCATGTCCTATAACCTAAGGAGGGAGGGCAACTGGACTTTGTACAAGGGAGAACTGGATGGAGATACTTATCTGCTCCCTTATGCCAAAAGGACCAAGGAGTTTTTCATTTGACTTTGAAGTTGAAGTAGAGCAGAAACAGAACGAATGCTAGAACAAGGCTCCCAGAACTTGCTGCAACCCAGGCTGCTACCTCCAGAGGAGGGTTCTTCGTGGTGAACCTTTCCAACAGGAGGGAAGTCAGGAGAGCTGAGAGCAGTGGTAGCCCTTTTGCTTGGATTCAGTGTGGCCCCTAGACAAGGCTCAGTATCTGTCAGTTGCTGTCTAACAGTTTGGTATTCAAAGCACAGGCTGCTGCCTGGGGGAGGTGCACCCTTTAGTTCCAGAGGACACATTTCCTAAACTAGGGCTTCTAACCCCCAAACAGTTCATGGAGGATGGGGAGCAGAGCCAGGCAAGTAGCCCTGGGATTCTGGAAAGAGAATGTTCAAACTGCTCAATTAGTCAATATCATGTGCCTATTCTGGCCCAAGTCCTCTAATCAGTGTGGAGAATCAGGAAATAAGGACAAGACTCTACCCTCAAGATGCTCACAATCTACTGAAAAGGACCAATAATGTGGTCAAGCACAAGGCAGCATGATGGACACTCTCTTCTCTCTCTCTCTCTTTTTTTGAGATATAATTCACATACGTAAAATTCGCCCTTTAAAGTATATAATCCAGTGGGTTTTAGCATATTTATATGGTTGTGCAATTATTATCACAATCTATTTCCAGAACATTTTTATCATCGCACACATTAAAAAAAAAACTATACCTCTCTGTCTCTCTCCACTCCATTGTGGTGAGTGTAATTAGTCCCATGTGTCACCATGTCCTCTCACAAGGCTTTCAGAATCAAGCGGCCAAGAAACAACAACAAAATCATCCCATTCCCCAGTGGAGTCAAATGAAAACTGGTAATAAAATCAGGCACAACTGGAGGGGAGACACTGGAGAAGAATGAAGCTGGGTCTATAAGGAATTATAAATGAGATGACACATACTTATGCTTATATCATTATCATCTTTCTCTTTGTTTATATGCTCTTCACTAATAAGCTGGTGCAGTAATATGTGAGACCTTGTGTTTGAAAAAACAAACAAAATAAACCTATATCTCTTAGCTGTTACTCCATATTTCCCTTCTCTTCTGATGCCTGGCAATCACTAATATACTTTCCATATCTACAGAGTTGCCTATTCTGGAAATTTCATATAAATGAAATCATGTAATGTATGGCCTTCTGTGTCTGGCTTAATTCATTTAGCATAATGTTTTTAAGCATGTATCAGTACTTTGTTCCTTTTTATGGCTGAATAATATTCCATTGTACACATATACCACAGATTGTTTATCCATTCATCAGTTGAAGACATTTAGGTTGTTTCTACTTTTTGTCTACTATGAAGAATGCTGTTATAAACACTCATGTAACAGTTTTTGTATGAACATATGTTTTCAAGTTTCTTGTGTATATACATACCTAGGAGTGGAATTGCTGGCTCATATGGTAACTCTATGTTTAACTTTTTGAGGAACTGCCAGACTGTTTTCCAAAGAAGTTGTACCATTTTATATTCACACAAGCAATACATGAGAGTTGTAATTACTTCATACCCCTAGTAATACTTATTATTGTCTGTCACGCTTATTATAGCCATCTCAGTGGGTATGAAGTGGTATCTCATTGTAGTTTATTTGTTGTTTGTTTTTTTTTTAAATTTTTATTAGAGGTGCAGTTTCACTATGCAGTTCAGGCTGAAGTACAGTATCTATTCACAAGTGTGATCATAGCACACTACAGCCTCAAACTCCTGGCCTCAAGCAATCCTCCCTCCTCAGCCTCCAGAATAGCTGCAACTGTAGGTACGTGTCACCTTGCTGGATTCTCACTGTGGTTTCAATTTGCATTTCCCTAATGACAAATGATGTTGAGCATCTTTTTGTGTACTTATTGGCCATTTGTGTACTTATTGGCCATTTGTGTATCTTCTTTGAAGAAATATCTATTCAATTTTTTCCTTTTAAAGTTAGATTATTGGTCTTTTTATTGTTGAGTTGCACAGGTTCTGGTGGAAAGGACCTTTATACAGGACTGAAGGCAGAGAGGATTAGTAAAAAGATGTTGATTACAGGAGGCTTCCTGGAGGAGACAATATCTGAGCTAAAACTAGAAGGATAACTAGGAAGAAGTAGAACCCATTATTCCTTTATTTAACAAATATTTTCTGAATTTCTACTCTGCTGGTCACAGGGCGTGGGACCAACTAATTCAATAGGAGAAAGTCAACTTTTCCAGATTATCCTCAGTTTCTCCAGGACATCAAATGGCCTCACCCTGAGCCTTCTTGATTAGACTAGGCCTTGGATCTCAGCCTGTGTCCTTGGTTTGCTGGCTATTCTTGGGTTTAACCTGATGCTCCATAGGGGAACTTAGGTGGTTGATCCTCTCTAATGATTTCAGAGGAGATAGCTGACTGGCAAGGCCCATTGGACTCCATTCCTTGCCCGGGCCCAAGTTCCTGCAGGACATCTATTCAGGAGCAGACCTGGAATTTCCTAATCCCCCTCTCACTTCCCTGAGTCAAACCATCTATTCCAATCAGGGTACCCAAGGATCAAGTGGGCTTCCATATACACAGGGCCTCAGTAGAGGCCATATACACAAACCTCAGCAGAGGTTTGGCCCTCCAAGGCACAACGATGCCGGGGGAAAAGGCCTGTTTAGAATACCACACCTCTAGTATATTACAACTTTTTACAGTAATTTACAGAACAGCTTAGTTAATTATATGGTTTTATTTTTTAAATAATTCTGCATGGAAAAAAACTTGGAGAATACAAGTAAAATTAAATAGAGATGGCTTAATTTTTCTTTCTTTTTGCTTATCAACACCTTCTAAATTTTTCACAATCATCATATTTTGCTAGTAGTATATTTAAGAGAAAATAAAGTTAGTGGCACAAAAATGATAGGATTTTAAAAATATTACTCTATTTTATGTTTTATAAATGTGAATTAATAATACAATACTTTTGTGATTTGCTCTCTTGAAAAGTTCACAGTCAAGTTACTTACTAATTACATCACCCAGTAAGGAGAGTGGTTTAGAAACATAAAGGTTAGTGTTTGCTTACAAAACAGAAAGTCCTCATTTCTTGCACATGTTGAGTGCTCAGGCCTCTCAGTCTTAAACACCAAATCTTGGCATTCACCAGCCTCTGGGAGCATAAAACCCTGGGTAAGGGAGTTCTCTTGGCCTGGGCCTATAGAAGCTTAGACAAGAATTGCCACAGAAGCAGCAAAACAATAGAATGTGATGTCGTGGGCATCCCAGGGGGAAATAATGCTAGATTGAAATGCATTTTTGCATCATTGATTTTCCCTGCTGATTGAGCCCTGTTTATCTCATTTGGCAGATCAGCCTCAAAGTGCATGAACTATTTGTGCCTCATTAGTTTCCAATAGACTGATTTTGCTAGAATTGCGAATTGGCCATCTTGAATTGCAGGCTGCAGAAGCCAGTTCTGGCTCAGCCTTAGGGGCATAGGCACATGGAACAACAGCAGCTACTACAGCCAGCACTGCTGAAAAAAAAGACTGGAGAGCCATTCTAAGGCCACAAGCATAACAGGCCTTAAATCTTCTCTGGAAACAGGCAAGATGAAATACAGAATTATAACAAAGCAAACAAGGGTCATCTCTCCTTTCTTTTCTCCTGCTGCCAAGTATTCTCCTTGGCATCTCTCTCTCACCCTTTACCTGATTCCTACCACTTCTCTCTCTCTCACCTCAGCTCCCCTCTTCAAAAATAAGAAAAATAAAAAGAACATTTAAAAAAGAAAAACAAACAAATTTGAAGACTAGTTTATAAAGCAGTGAATGCTGAACTACTTACAATATAATGATCAGAGAGAAGAGCATAATAAAAAACTGAACACACAGCACAATGACATTGCTTTATGAAAAGTATACGGGGGGGCTTGTGGTGCCTATGGCTCAGCAAGTAGGGCGCCAGTCCCTTAAACTGAGTGAAGGTGGTGGGTTCAAACCCAGCCCCGGCCGAACTGCAAAACAGAAAAACAGCCGGGCATTGTGGCGGGCGCCTGTAGTCCCAGCTGCGCGGGAGGCTGAGGCAAGAGAATTGCCTAAGCCCAGGAGTTGGAGGTTGCTGTGAGCTGTGTGATGCCACAGCACTCTACAGAGGGCGATGAAGTGAGACTCTGTCTCTACAAAAAAACACAAAAACCGTATACATAGGAAAAAGGATTAAAAGGAAAAAAGCAAGGTAAATGCAGGTAGAAGTAACTTTGGGTGGTAGGGAAATGGTTGACATTCTTTTTTTTTTCTTTAAACTTTTTTTTTTTTTTTTTTTGCAGTTTTTAGCTAGGGCCAGGTCTGAACCCTACACCTCCAGTATATGGGGCTGGTATCCTCCTCCTTTGAGCCATAGGAGCTGCCTTTTTTTTTTCCTTTAAACTTTTATATTTTCAAAATTATCTAAAATGACTAATAGCATACTTATCCTCACAAAATTTTCATTGAAGTAAAGTAATAAAATGGCACATACATAAGTGATAAAAGGGGATCATTCCTTTCTTTCAGTAAGGAAAATCTGTTGGCTTGGTAATTAAAATGTCAAGGTAGAATTTGATCCAGGGACCTAAGAGCTGTCATCATATCTCTCCCTTTTCATTTCTGACTGCTTCTCCCTGGGTGTTGGCCACATCCTGCAGACCAGACTACCCTTTTTCGTCTAAATGGGAACTTAGTGGTTCCAGAGTCATACTTGTCCACACTGAGAACCTAGAGATGAGAGGTCTTTCCCCACTTGTTTCAGGTAGACAAACAGTAGGAAGAGGTTGACGTTGGACTACTTAGGCTCATACACCATGATGAGTCATACCTGGAATAATCAGTGTGACAAGGGGATTGGGTACTAGCAATGGCTGGTCAGGGTCACATGTCATGGTGAAGAGTGAATGTGCTGGAGAGGACAGATGAAGCACAAAAGCACCCCAGGAAAACAGTAACTAAGACAGAACAGTCCCCTCTGCTAGATCATATGATCTAGTTAGAAAGCAAAGGTAAGCATAGAAAATGACTGAAATAACAACCATAATACAAAGGATAAACAGGAAGTCCACCGCAATAAAATAAAATAAAAGATGACACAAGATCCAACAATAGCATAGACAGTAAGTCCTGGAGTAGAGGAAGTCAGGGGTGGCATAACTTGAAAAAACTTCATGGAAGAAAAGGGATGTGAGCTGTGTCCAAAAAGATGGGAAGGTTCAGAGAACAGATAGAAATGGCACTGTCAGGCCCAGGTGGTGTTCTATAATCCTAGCGCTCTAGAAGGCTGAGGCAGGAGGATTACTTAAGGCTAGGAGTTCAAGACTAGTCTAAGCAAGAGTGAGACCCCATCTCTACTAAAATAGAAAAATTATCCATGTTTTGTGGCAGGCATCTGTAGTCCCACCTACTAAGGAGGCCGAGGCTGGAAGATGGCTTGGGCCTAGGAGTTTGAGGTTGCTATGAGCTATGAAGATGTCACGGCACTCAATCCAGATAAAAGAGTAAGACTCTGTCCTTTAAAAAAAAAAAAAAGAAAGAAAGAAAGAAAGAAAAGAAAAGAAAGGCAACATTAGCCCAGGCGAAGGGAATGGCCTGAGGTATCCAAGGAGCTGGTCCAGTGTAAGACACGTGAGGATAGAACAAAGGGTCAGGAACATGAGCAGTTTTAGTCACAGACCAGAGATGTTAACTGGTGCTAGAGTGCAGTGGCCTTGGAAGCTAAGCCTGGGATTTTGAATTATATGCAGCAGCCAGTGAGGAGTCTGCAAGGGTTTCTAAACAGGGGAGTGGTGTGATGGAGGTGGCAGGTAAGGACAACTTATCTTGTGGTAGCAACAGGAAGAACTGGAGCTGAGAAAGATCAGAGGCAGAACAACCAGGAGAGATGTTCTGCATTTATCCAGGTGTGAGACAAGAAAGGCTAGAACTAGGGAGGTGACCATGAGGAATGGAAAGGGAGAGATATTTCATTCATCAGCTCATTCATTTATTCAACAAACATTAAACAACGAGAGCCAGGAAGTGTGCCAGATCAGGATACTGTCCTCATAAAGAAAGATGTGGCAAGCCTGGGCTTCTGCTGACCAAAGATCACCTCCTAGAAGACTAGGACTACGGTGTTGCCATTAAGAGAAACAGGAAAGTCAGAAGAAAGGCCTAGTTGGGCATCTAAGAACAAAAATTCTGAATTTAGTTTGATGGTACAGTAGGCAGATGGAACTATTCAACTGGCAGGAGAAAATGTAGGACTTGATCTGGGTGGGGGTGATCAAGGCAGAAGGTGGAGATGTGGGTATCTCTCCAATGAGAGGGGCTTCAAATTCACAGGAGAACCATGACTTGGCAGGGTCTGGGCCAGCCTCACTGAGCTTCCTTCAAAGCTCAGAGCGGGGAGAGACATGGAGTCCTCTTTGCCTGCCCACTCTATGTCAGGTGCAATGCAAGCCTAATACAAACCTGCTGTCCTTTTCCTGTGATTTCTGACACAATGGCCCCACCACCATCGCACATGTTGAGATGATTACTCACAAGTCGATTATTTAAAATCTCCAATCCCAGCTCGGCACCTGTGGCTCAACGGGCTAAGGCGCCAGCCACGTACACCTGAGCTTGGCGGGTTCGAATCCAGCCCGGGCCCGCCAAACAACAATGACGGCTGCAACCAAAAAATGGCTGGGCTTTGTGGCGGGCGCTTGTAGTCCCAGCTACTTGGGAGGCGGAGGCAGGAGACTCGCTTGAGCCCAGGAATTGGAAGTTTCTGTAAGCTGTGATGCCACGGTACTCTATCCAGGGTGACAGCTTGAGGCTCTGTCTCAAAATAAATAAATAAATAATAAAATCTCCGATCCCATTCCTGTTTCACCTCTGGATTGAATAGTGTTCTTCCCTGCCTCTCCCAGCTAGAAAAGGGTGTATGTACTGCAGCCAGATGGTAAATTGTGAACAGAAATAAACCCTGCTCACATGTAGCAAGAATATTTATATCCAACCCCATTAATATCACTGCAGGCATAATTATAGCCAATCCCATAATTGTGTTGTGAGTATTAGACATCAAAAATCAACCCAATGTGCTGTGGATACCAGGGAGATATGGCCTTTGGGACAGGGAGCTGCAAAGTCAACTGCTGACCCTGGAGATCCCTGGCCAGAAGCAAGGTGGGACTATTCATAGAACATCAAGGGGATTTGCAGCAGAGATGGGGAGGGAAATAAAAATCTCATGGATTATATTGCTCAAACTCCTGTCTAAGTAGTACTATGTGCTTTTATTTGTAATTTTTAAAAAATTATTAAAATCAGTGCTTATTTATTGTACCAGGTTTAGGAAATATGGAAAAGTATCAGTAATCCCACAATCCAAAAATAGCATTGTTAACATTTTTATACTTGTTGTTATAGTATTTTACTTTATACATGTTTTGTGTCATACTGTAAATAATTATCTACCTCTTGTGTTTCTTTTTCACTTAATATCATGAGTACTTTCTCATATCATTAAGATATATTCTAAGGCATTATTATTATTTTTTTTTTTTTTTTGAGACAGAGCCTCAAGCTGTCACCCTGGATAGAGTGCTGTGGCATCATAGCTCACAGCAACCTCCAACTCCTGGGCTCAAGCGAGTCTCCTGCCTCTGCCTCCCAAGTAGCTGGGATTATAGGCGCC
>CAUYON010107972.1:0-11635 GCA_963573935.1 Arctocebus calabarensis
ACTGATTGCATTTGTTGGGTAAAGTCCCTCTTACAATCGTGTTTTGCCCCCAAAAGGTGTGGCACACACCAAAACCCCACCCACTCCTTCCTTCCCTCTCTGCTCTTCCTTTCCCCACCCCTCCCTCATTCTTTCTCTCTCTGCTCTCCCCTTCCCCTACCCTCACCATGTCATTAATTGTCATTAATTGTCCTCATATCAAAATTGAGTACATGGAATTCATGCTTCTCCATTCTTATGATGCTTTAAGAATAATGTGTTCCACTTCCATCCAGGTTAATACAAAAGCTATAAAGTCTCCATTTCTTTTAATGGCTGAATAGTATTCCATAGTGTGCATATACCATAGCTTAATGGTCACCACGTTTTTACTGTTGACTCCTCCTTATCACTTTTCCTTCCAAGAGCCAGTGATCTTTTTAAAATTTTTAATTATTATGGGTACATAATAGTTCCATAGCCAGTGATCTTTTAAAAAATGTAAACCATATCCTGGCATTCCTCAACCCATCAGTGGGTTCTCACTGCATTTGGACAAACTCCAAATTTCTCACCTAGCCAAAGGGCCCTGCATACCTCTCCTGCCTCATCTCATGTTTTGCTAAACTCACTGCATTCTACCCACACTGGCCTTTCTCCAGTTCTTCAGAACCATCGATTCTTTCCTCCTCAGGGCCTTTGCAGTTTCCTCTGCCAAGGCCTCCTGTCCCACCACGTTCTCCCTCTCTAAGATTCTGAAATGTTTCTCCAAAGAAGCCATTCCTGACCACTGAAATTAGGTCCCTTTATTCATACAGATCGCCATTCATAATTACATCTTTCTGTGATTATTTGATTGAAGTATTTCACATGGTCTTATACTTCCATGACAGGACTGTGTCTGTTTTCCTCAGCACTTTATCCCAAATGCCCAACACAATGACAGATATACAGTAGGTGATCAATATTTGTTGAAACAATACACAGTCTTCACAAATATAATCTAACAGCTGCATGATACCTGACAGTCATCCATTTGATTAATGGCTTAGTAAGTATTTCATATCGGCTGGGTGTGGTGGCTCATGCTTGTAATCCCAGCACTCTGGGAGACCAAGGTGGGCTGACTGCTTGTGCTCAGGAGTTTGAGACCAGCCTGAGCAAGAGTCATACCCCCGTCTCTTAAAAAAAAAAAAAAATAGCCTAGTGTTGTGGCAGGTGCCTGTAGTCCCAGTGACTTGGGAGGCTGAGGCAAGAGCCCAAGAGTTTGAGGTTGTTGCGAGCTATGGATGCCATGGCACTTAATCCTAGGGGGACTGAGTGAGACTCTGTCTCAAAAGTAAATAAATAAGTAAATAAATAAGTTTCATATGCAATGGAAGATTTAACCTTTTATGGTTAGAAGAAAAAAATGTTTGAAGTTCCTGGACCAGCAATACCAGGAATCTGAGTGCCCTAATAATAATATTATGCATGTACATGATTGAGCCTAATTTTGCTGTTGATAGAAAAAAATTATGTGTAGATTACTGCTTTGGAAATCTATTTAGTAGGTTATGAACGGCACTGCTTTTCAAAACAGAACGAAGGGGGGTGCCACCTGTGGCTCGAAGGAGTAGGGTGCTGGCTCCATATGCTGGAGGTGGCGGGTTCAAACCCAGCCCCGACCAAAAACTGCAAAAACAAAACAAAAAACCCAGAACGAAGGGGACATGGGGGCTCATACCTGTAACCCTAGCATTCTGGGAGGCCAAGGCAGGAGGGAAGGATGGCTTGAAGCCAGGAACTTGAGATCAGCATGAGCAAGAGCAAGACCTCATCTCTACAAAAAAGAGAAAAATTCGCTGGGCCTGATGGCACACACCTATAGTCCCAGCTACTTGGGAGGCTGAGGCAGGAGGGCCATTTGTGCACAGGAGTTTCAGGTTTCTGTGAGCTATGATGAAGTCACTATATTCTAACCTGGGAGACAAGGTAAGACCCTGTCTCCAAAAAAAAAGTGGAAATGACTGAACACACCACAGGTGAAAGGGTAAGAAGTGTTTTGGATAACTTTTTTTTTTTCATTTTATATAGCTATAACAATAGAGTATTATGGAAGTATGTACTGGTTGCAGTGTAAAATGTATTTCTTATTGTAGGTTGCAGTTAAAAAAATTGAAAACACTGGGCGGCGCCTGTGGTTCAAGGGAGTAGGGCACTGGCCCCATATGTTGGAGGTGGTGGGTTCAAACCCAGGCCCGGCCAAAACCGCAAAAAAAAAAAAAAATTGAAAACACTGCCATCAATGGCTTGCCTTTGTAGCTATTCAAACAGGTTCAAATGCTCAGGTGGCGCCTGATGAATTACTCACTCAGCATTCTGCATGCTCACCTTCCTAACACTGCTGATGACTATATTGCATGGAGGACTTGGAATACAGCCGTCTCCCAAGACTACTTCTTTTTTAATAAACCTTTATTTTGGATTAATTTTAGATTTAGAGAAAAGCGGTGAAGACAATATAATACACAGAGTTGTCATATCCTCAGCCAGTTTCCTGTCAATATCTTACATGACCAGGGAACATCTGTCATAATTAAGGATCCAACATAGGTACGTTACTATCAACCAAACTCCGGACTTTATTTGGATTTCACCAGTTTTCTTCTTTCTGTTCCAGAATCTACTGTAGACGCCCACATTGCATTTAGCTATCATGTTCCTTTGGTATCCTCTGGGCCACAGCCATTTCTTAGTCTGTTCTTGTTTTTGAAGACCTTGACAGTTTTTTAATTTTATTTATTTATTATTTTTTGTAGAGACAGAGTCCCACTTTATCACCCTCGGTAGAGTGCCATGCCGTCACACAGCTCACAGCAACCTCCAACTCCCGGGCTTAGGTGATTCTCTTGCCTCAGCCTCCCGAGTAACTGGGACTACAGGGACCCGCCCACAACGCCCGGCTATTTTTCTGTTTTGCAGTTCGGCCGAGGCCGGGTTTGAACCCGCCACCTTCGGCATATGGGGCCGGCGCCCTACTCGATGAGCCACAGGCGCCACCCGACCTTGACAGTTTTGAGGTGTCCTGATCAGGCGTTTTGTAGAACATCTCTCAATATGGGTTCGCCTGATGTGTTTCTCGTGATTAGACTGAGGTTATGGGTTTGGGGGGATTATCACACAGTTGACGTGTCCTTCTCATCACATCCTTCTGGAGGGTCACATGATGTCCACGTGACATCACTGGTGAGGCTGACCTTGATCGCTTGACGGCACAAGTTCTGCCAGGTTTCTCCACTGTAAAGTTACTAATTTTCCCTTTCCACGCTATATTCTTTGGAAGCAACCACTAAGACGCTTCAACTGGGCGTGGGTAGATGGTGATAGGGGGCTGGTATTAAACTCCACCTCCATCTCTTCTTGGCCTTTTGGCTAAGATCAAGTGTAAACTCCACCTCCAGCTTGGCGCCCTTTAGCTCAGCGATTAGGACACCCTGGCCACATATACCAAGGCTGGTGGGTTAGAACCCAGCCTGGGCCTGCTAACAACTGCAACAACAGCAACAAAATATCCGGGCGTTGTGGCGAGCGCTTATAGTCCTGGCTACTTGGGAGGCTGAGGCAAGAGAATCACTTAAGCCCAAGAGTCTGAGGTTGCTGTGAGCTGTGACACCACAGCACTCTATGGACGGCAAGAAAGTGAAACTCTGCCTCAAAAAAAACAACAAAACTCCACCTCCTAGGGGGAAACATTTATGGTAAGAAAGATTTGGCTCTTGTCCACTTATTTACCTATTCAATAATTTATATTAGTATGGACTCACGCATATTTATTCCATAGTATGGGTTAAATCCTATACAACAATACTTATTTTGTTGCTCAAACTGTTCCAGCTCTGCCATGAGAAGCTCTTTGCACTGGCTCCTGTGCCCTGCTTTGAGCTCTTCCTTACTTTCTGGTAGTGCAAGATGCTGCAGGTTCATCTCGTATTTTCCTTCCCCCAGACCTAGGACCAGCCATTTCTCCAGGAGTTAACTCTTGAGAATCAAGAGGCGAGGGCCCTGTTAGACACAGAGGGTGCACGGCTTCTGTGCCCAAGGTGCTAGAAGAGGAAGGGCACGTGTGGGCCTGCTGCCTCTGTAGTTGATAGGCCCAGCTACAGAGTCGCCCAGTTATCAGAGAATGTTCCAGTCAGACTGCTGTATGTTCCTCAGACCAACCGTCTTTGCCCTGCAATCAGATTCTGGAGGCCTCTGCTGCCCGCGCAGGATGGCAAGCTCTCCAGCTCCCGAGCTCGTGCTTGTCAAAGTCTGGCCTCCCAGCTTTTCTTTTCCCAGTGCTGTTGTTTCAAATTTGGCTTCCACCCTGCCTCCTCTCTCTCATGCATACTCTGGAGATGTCTTTGCTTCCTTTAGAAAAAGCAGCCCGCCAGGTAAGAGTTCCCTCAACTTCTCTCCCCTTCTGCTGCGAGAGCGTCTTCTTCCCCTCGCCAAGGCTAATGCCACCCCCTAAGCCGAGAGCCCATCCTCTCCAGCTTTCTCCAGCGCCACCCCTCTTTCTCACCTCTCCAGCCTCGTCCTTCTCACCTGGCTCTTCTTGCTCAGCCTAAAAAGACACCCAGGTGTCTAGGCCTATAAAGGTGCTCCTTGGCCTTCCCCCAATCTCCAGCCAGCACAGAAGCTCTCCTTCACTTCAGACTTCTGGAAAGAACAGACCTCACCAATAATCTCCCTCGACTAGTGGGGCCTTGGACACCATACTGATGGGGGATTTTCCACAGAAGTGGGTGACTGTGCTGGCTTCAATGGATGGGGCCTGAGAAGGAAATTAAGATGAGGAAATGCTGCCAGAAAGGGATACCCCGGGTCAGACTGAGTGTCAGAGTCACCTGGGAATGCTCCTGAGAAGAGGACCCCACCTGGGCCTGGAGTTGGGTGAATGCAGAAGATGGAGACTGCTCCCCACAGTGGTGACAGTCAGAAATGGGTGGGGCATCCATTTCCAAATCTTGTCTGATCCACTGTTTTCTCTCCTCACCCCAGAGGAGAGGCTTTGTCCTATTATCTTGGCACAGTAATGCAGCGTGTCCTTTTTGTCCTCAGTGGAGCAAAAGGACACTCACATTCAAGGCTTGGGCCACCACTGGGCCCCTCCAGATGAAGACTCTGTCCTCTGGTACCCCTACTCCAGCCGAGCTGATTTCTGCTATTTATCCTCCCCTTGACGCTGACATGAACACTTCCCCCTCAAGTATTCTGGATTCAACCTGGTTTTTGGAATTCAGCTCATGGTAGATAAACTTCCTCTAGGATCAAGTGCTTCTCAGCCTTGGCTCTACACACCCCTGTGCTCACAAACCCCGGCCAATGTTGTGCACGTAGGCCAGTGTTTTTCAACTTTTTTTTTTGTTAATCTTATAGCACACTTGAACTTACAGTTAAGCTTCTGCGGCACACTTGTGTTGATCAAAAAAAAAAAAAGTGTAAGAAAGAATATACTTACTGTGCTTTGAACTTCTTTCAAAAATAATTTAATTACTGATCTTTAAAATGTTTCGCAGCATACCAGTGTGCCGTGGCACACCGGCTGAAAATCACTGCTCTCTGGCCCGGCCTGTTAGTGTGTTCAAGCATTCAACAAACATTTATGAAGCATTTTCAGGCGCAGCTCTAGGCACTAGGGATACACTGATGAGCAAAAAGACACAGCTTCCTAGGAGTCTGCAGGTGTGTAATTTCATAACTCTATAATACAAACAAAACGTGCACCGAAGAAAAAATACGAGAGCTCACAATCTCTCATCCAGGGCATAGGTAAAACTTCCAAAGGAAGTAACAGTTTAACTGAGATTAAGGCAGGAGACGTGAGGTGACAGGACAGGATAGAAATCTTCCCCAGCTGAGAGAAGAGGATGTGCAAAGGTCCTGGGGCTGAAAGGACAGCGAGCTGGCTGGAGTGCAGAGGTCAAGGTGGAGGGTGAGGGGAGAGAAGGCTGGAGAGGGTGGTGCAGGCCTGATGGGGCAGGGCCTCACCGGCATGTTCGGCATTTTGCTCCGTATCCCAAGGACAGTGGGAAGAAAGCCACTGAAGAATTTTACACAAAAGAATGACTCAATCAGATAGTATTCAAGAAATTACTGACCACAGTGTGAAGCGCAGCCTGGGAGAAGGTATCAGGGGGATCAGAGGTAAGGACAGGGTTGGAGTGGTGGCCTGCTCGCTATCTGCTTGTCCTGTGACTTTTTACCGTGGGCAGTGTGCTCGCAGCAGATGATCCTGTGGAAGCCCAGAGGGGAACGAAAGTTAGGTTAGTGCCAGTGCCAGCCTTCGGAAGGGATGCGGGACCTGATAGTGGTAAATGGGATTAAGAGAGCCTGCTCTTCAAGTTCCACTGTTGCGATCCCAGTTTTCTTTGCTCTAAGAATGAAGCCCGGTTTGAGCTTTCTTAAAACTGGTGGGGCTCCACTTGGGAGCCCCCATCCATCTTCACCCAGGCAAGAGCCCAGAGCACCTGCTGTGGGGTGTAGGATTGATACCTCCTGCCACGTCGGCTTTCGGAATTTCATGGTGGCTGCCACGCTAAGGCCACCGGGGCCTGGCAATGTGCAGAAAGGTGATGATGGCCTTCAAGGAAGGGTATGACCGTGCCCATCTCGGATTCAGGAGACCTGGGTTCTATGTGACCGTGTGACCTTGGGCAAATCACTTACCCTTCCCAGACCTCGGGTCCCTCATCTGCAAACTGAAGGTGGATCCAGAGTCCCCAACAGACGCGAGTGGGACTTCAGTTCAGCAGGCGGGATGCTGGGGCGCAGCGCCAGACCCCCGGGGCGGCTAGGGGCGGGGCGCGCCAGCGCGGGGTTGGTGAGGAGAAAGGGGTTGCCCGAGAGAGCGGAACCGACCGCGCGGCGGGGCGGGCGGGGGGAGGGTAAGCCGCAGACGGCGCCGCGGCCCGGGGTCCCCAAGGTTACGTAAGGAGCCGGGCGGGGGGCGCGGCGGAGGGGGAGCTCGTGGATGAGAGCCGGAGGGGGCCGGGGCGAGGGACCTGGGGGGCGGGGTGGGAGGAGCCCGGCGGGGGCGGGGCGGGCACCGCCCGAGCGCGGCCGCCCAGCCCCCGCCCGCCCGCGCTTGGCGGCGGCGGCGGCAGCAGGAGCCGCGCAGCCCGGCGGAATGGAGCGGCGCCGGGGCTGAGCCGGCCGCGTACTGGCCGCTGCATGTGCGGCGCGGGGAGTGGCTGCCGAGCAGGCGGAGAGCGACCGCGACAGGCCCCGTCGGAGCGGCCGCCGGAGCAGCGCCGGAGATGGGGTGAGTGAGCCGCGCCGCGCGTCCCCCGCGCGCAGCCTGCGCGCTCCCCGGAGGGGCTGCGGGGCCGCGGCTCGGAGCCCCCGGCGGCCCCTGCCTTCCCCAGCCGGGAGCGAGCGCACGCCGGCGCTGGGAGCCTGGGGCCGCCGATCCGCGCCCTCGACAGCCCGGCCTGGGCGCGCCGAGCCCGCAGCACAGCCGGCCCGGCTGCCCACTTTTTGCCCGGAGCCCGCGGCCCGTCTCCCGCAGCCGGGCGGGGAGCGGGCTCCTGAGCACCCTGGCCGGCTTCTGCGCTCCGCTGTTCCGCGGTCCCCTCGCCCCCGGGCAAGTCCTTCTCCAGGGCCTGCGTGTGAGTGTGAGAGGCAGTTTGTCGTTCTCCACGACTGGATTTATTACAACTAAAATGGAAATCGAAGTTTTCCTGGAAAGGGGACGCATCAAACCATACTGAACCTGCGGCGCAGGGATAGTGCGGTTGGGATCTGCGGTGAGATGGCTGAAGGTGGGGACAGCCGGTGAGGAGCCAGGCGAGGCGAAATCCCCGGGTGGATGCTCGGGAGGGAAGTTGAAGTACTCTCTGCCCGAGTGACTAATGCTTCTGAGTCTATCAAGTAATTGAAAAGCAGGATTGCTTTCCCCTCGGCGTCTGAGCAGTAGGCGCTGTGAGTCAGGGAGCCGCTGTGCTAATAACACAATTAACTCCTTCCATCTGCCCACCTCGTGTGATGAGCACACGGCGCTGGTGTGCGCATATCCAGGGAACTGGACTTCTGCCCAGTTTACAGAGCAGGAAACGCTCTAAGTGGTCAGCTAATGAGCATTTGTAGAAGGGGGACATTGCAAGGCCCTGACTGTGGGCATCGGGTGGGTAGGTGAACCAGAGCTCCTGAATCTGTCCTCTGCTACTGAGCGTGGCATTTGCAAACAGAACTACACGGGACCCAAATACTTCTGCTGGGTTGGTCTAGAGATCCTGCTTTCCTGTTTGGGAGGGACGGGGCATGAGAAGGCAGTGGTGCAATGGAAGGGGCCACATTGCCCTGGTCAGTGGCTTTATTGCGTCTTAATCCAGGTTAAGTTTCTGGAGTCATTTTACCCACTGAGACTTAGCGGGGTGGGGGGAGGGACTGCTGAGTATTTGGAGGCATAGACCAAGAGGAATTTTGAGAGATGCAAGTGTGAGAATTGTGGGCAACATGGGCTAGACAGGGCATCAGAGAGGATTGGGGAAGGCAGGCAGAGGAAGTTTGCTGATGACCTCTGTGCCCACCAGGAATCTGCTGGAATGGTGGGTGATTTTACCAGGCACCCTTAGCTGTAACATTTCCAGTTAATCCTTGAGGGGCTGTGAAAGGGCTGATCTTTGAATGGTGGGTAACACTGATCTTTGAGGTTCTCAAATTTCATACTTAAAAAAGAATGTATGGGGCGGCACCTGTGGCTCAGTGAGTAGGGCACCGGCCTCCTGTACCAAGGGTGGCAGGTTCGAACCCGGCCCCAGCCAAACTGCAACAACAACAAAAACAGCCGGGAGCCGGGCATTGTGGTAGGCGCCTGTAGTCCCAGCTACTGGGGAGGCTGAGGCAAGAGAATCGCTTAAGCCCAAGAGCTGGAGGTTGTTGTGAGCTGTGATGTCATAGCACTCTACCAAGGGCAACAAAGTGAGACTCTTATCTCTTTAAAAAAAAATGTATGGGAAGGAGGAGTTGGAAAATATAGGTCTCAAGATGGAAGATAAAAGGGATCTGGTAATTTTAACTCTCTCTCCAGCCCTCCCTCCCCCCAGCCAGTACAAAACCAGCCCAGCACACTTGCATGATCAAAAACAAATATTGAAACTCTGTGGTTGAGATCAAATAGTTCTGTGGAAATGAAAATATTTACTCATAAAAGCTTAAAGAAAATGTCAGAAAATAATTTTTGTTCGTGAAAAACCAGGGAGAAGTAGTTTGGGGATTTTGTTTAAACAAGGATCTGTCTTCCATGTAATTTTAATGTCCTCCTGTACGTGGTATATATTACTCACTTTTTGTAAGTAAAGGCTGGTGTGTGACTCCTAGCTACCTCTGCCATTTTTAATATATCCGTTCTTCTATGATTTACTTGAATGTACAAGCTATGGTTGTAAATTGAGATGAAGCTAAGGGTTGGATAAGCAGTTCAGATGGAGGAGGATGGAGGTAGCCATTTTAACTGAAAATAGAACCAGTGTCATCCTTTCTGAGAGTTGAGTAGGGTGAGGGGGAAGAACCAAGAAAGGGCAGCCAGTGGAAAGCCTTGCCGTGGCCTTATGCTCTCACCACGGCTCTGCTGTACAGATACAAGCAGGATTTAATTAAAGGAAAAAAACAACCTGAGTTTACCTCTCCCACTTAAGAGGCCTTCCTTCCTTTAAATGTTCACTGCTGTTTCCCACTTCACTTCTGTGACGTGTTCTGTGTTAAGTGAGTGGTTTCTCCGGTGAGTTTGCCTTCTTGCTCCCCAAGGCAACTATGTCACACCTACTTCCCTTTTCGGGGTCTCTCTCCCTCCGTGTGCATGCCCTGTTTCACTGACAGAATAAAGAGTCACAGACCCAGGGCACTGGGGTCTTTCTGACCCGCCGCCTGGTCCAGGTGGCCGCTGCTGTTACCTTTTCCTACTTGCCTGTTGTCTTGGTCCCTTCATGTTACTATAAAGGAATATTTGAGGTGGGTAATTTCTAAAGAGGTATTTTTGGCTCAGGGTTCTGCAGGCAGCACAAGAAGCGTGGCACCAGCATCTGGCGGGTCCTCAGGGTGGCAGGTGAAGGGGAGCTGGTGTGTGCAGCCATCACGCGGGGGAGGAAGCACAGGGAAGGGCGAGATGCCAGACTCTGCAATATCCAGCTTTCCTGGGACCGAGAGTGAGAACTCACCGCACCTCTGGTTTTCTGCATACAGGAGGGACTCTGGTCCCCTGCCTGATACCTCCAATTAGGCTCCATCTCCAACATTGGGATCAAATTTCAGAATGAGCTCAGAGGTCCCATACCATCCCCGTAGCACCTGCGACCGTCCCTCCTCTCCTCCTACTGGAGGCCCACTCCTCCTGGGCAGGCTGCATCCACCCCTTCTTACCTTTTCAGAGACTATCTCTCCTTCTAACCTCTTCTCACTCCGGCGTCTTTTGCATCAGTATAGGAGCGTGTATTAGTCCAGCAGGGTCCCACGGAACTGTTCACACTGCTGAGGACGTGACCTGGTGGCTGCTAGATTAGACAGAGTGGCTTGAGCGTCTCCATCTGTCCTGCATCCCTTTCCTGCGTCCGTTCTACTTCTCTACTCCCCTTCTCCTGAAAACATCTCAAAAGATACGTCCAAGTCCGTTGGCCCTGTTCACGTTTTTCTCCCGCCATTTGTTCACCCTCCACACTTTCCAGCCTGGCTTCAGCCCCCACCTCTGAGCCTAAACTGAGCCAGGGACAGATGGCCATGTGTTGCCAGCTCTCTGCCCTGTCTTGCCCCACCTCTCAGCAGCATTCCTTACAAATGGCCTCTCAGCCCCTCTGCTTCTGTGCTCTCCTGACTTTCCTCTTACATTCCTGGTTGCTCCTTTTTGGCCTCCCTGCTGGTTGCTTCTCCTTTCTCTGGTTCCCAGAGAGGGAGATGCCTTGGGACTGGTCCTGGACCCTTCCTCTCTCAATGCTCTCTTCCTAGGCGATGCTCTGCCAGCCCCTGTGGCTGTAAACCCCATCTACAGGCGAATGACTCCTATGTTTTTATTTCTAGCACAGACCTCAGGGCTTCCACTCCATCTGTACATGGAGCCCTCTGTATTCCTTCTGTCTGTCTTCCTCATCCCAGTCAGTGACCCTGCCGTCCCCTCATTCCTCTTCCCTCTCTGCACCTGCGCCTGTCACCTGGTGCTGTGGGCTCCCTTCTGGGGTGTGCCTGGAATGTGTTCACCTCTCCCCCAACTGCAGCTCCTACTCTAGTCCTGGCCACCATGCCTTCTTCCTGGACAAACTTCCTAACAGGCCCCCAGCATCCCGTCTGGGTTGGCTCCAGTCCATTGTCCGCATAGGAGTCTGTATGACTTGCTTTTAAAATTACAAATCAGGCTCGGTGCCCATAGCACAGTGGCTACAGCACTGGCCACATACACTGAGACTGGTGAGTTCAAACCTGGTCTGGGCTAGCTAAACAACAATGACAACTGCAATAAAAAATAGCCGGCTGGCTCAGCACCTGTGGCTCAACGGGCTAAGGCACCAGCCACGTACACCTGGCGGGTTCGAATCCAGCCCGGGCCGCCAAACAACAATGATGGCTGCAACCAAAAAATGGCCGGGCATTGTGTGGGTGCCTGTAGTCCCAGCTACTTGGGAGGCAGAGGCAGGAGACTCTCTTG
>CAUYON010107973.1:0-33057 GCA_963573935.1 Arctocebus calabarensis
GGAGAAATTGCCAGGAGGACTATGTTAATCAGTTTTGTGAAAATAGTTAAGACTGTATATGAAGCCAGCACATTGTACCCCTTGATTGTACTATTGTACTCAGCTATGATTTAATGATAAAGATAATGAAATAAAATAAAAAATAAAAATAAATTAAAAAATAAAAAAGAACTAAGGTTGACTTTATAAGGACAATGAAAAAAAGCCCTTTGGAAAACTGACCAGACAGTAACATTTCCTGATCTATGGGAGGTAACAAAGACTGCTTGCTGATGGGTCTGGGAATCAAAATGTGCTTGGGGATCTCAAGAGAAGAGGAGTTTACCCAATGCGTACAGGTATCTAATGGCATAGATGAAACCTTGTGAAAGGCTTTCAAGAAAGTCCAGACTGAGTTTCCTTATAAAACGTTCCAGCAAAGCCAATTTTAAAGGAAACAGCCTAGATGACTAATAATTATTTTTACTGCACTGTATGCAATTAATCAGCAACAGTATACCAAAGGTACAGTTTATTTTGGCAACTAAATACTTTGTCTTTAGTAAAGAGAGAAGTTGAAGAGAGAGAGGAAAACAGTTCAAAGAGAAAATAGGCTGTGACCCACCTGTGTTAAATCCCAGCCTTTTCTGAAATATCAACTCATAGAATGAGACATAACTGTTTTACTAAACTAATCTGTTAAATGGGACTAAAAGACTGGTCAAAGAGTATAGAATTATATACAGTAGTTATATTCACTTTGAAGCCTTACGACTCAACAAAGATCACCTGTCAGCCATAGTGGGAAAAATTTGTGCAGTATTAAATGTTATCTACTGTGTCTATATAGATACCTCAGGAAGAATTAAAATTAGATACAAACCTTAGACAAAACCCTAAAAATAGTAGCAAGGAAAAATCTCTACTGGGGTATTTACTGCCTTCTGTTTAGGTTTTTGTATCTTTACATCCTTTCTCTCTGGAGAATCAAGGAGACAAAAGTAGTCCCCCTGAAACCAAGGTAGAAAAAACTTTCCATCATCATCTTCACCACACCTACAGCAGTGAATGTGAAAGGAATCCTTACCTGGAGTCATCACAGCTGGCGAAATAGGACTTCACTGCCTCTGAGGAAGTAAAGGTAACTTTAAGACAGTCAACATGCCCTGCTCCAGCAATAGGGAGCTGGCTGGTCAATGCACAGCTGAAGCCTGAGGAAACTCCTTGAGGAACTTGTCTTAATTGGACTTTTGAACTTTGGGAAAGGGGGAGAAAATGTCATAGGGAAAAAGTAAAACTCATATGTATGTTAGCCCACCACCACAATACTATTAAGGCCTGAGTAGAGAACCCAAGAAGAGTCACAATCCCTAAGACCTCAGTGCTAAAATATCAGCACCTGAAACAAGCTAATATTGAGACGCCAAATTAAAGAAAAGTATAATCAATCTGGGAATGCCACTATAGTTTAAGTGGAAGAAGGATCCTGATCAACTCCTTGGACATTAAATCACCAGCAGGTCTGTTAAAAAATATGTGAGAGTGTATGGGTCTGGTGTGACTGAGAGAACTCTGAGGGTAGAGTTAGACCTTCCTTCACAGGTTCTAGGAGAGTGTTAGTTTGCCTCCTATGGCTAAGTAGCAGCCTGAGTGAGAAATCAAAGCTGACCTGGTTAAGAAATAGGTTATAATTGTATGCATGTGAGTGCTTGGAGAATGACGGAGATGGGTAACAAGAGGTGAGACTTCACCCCACTCCCATTCACGGGGTGAAAACAAATGTGTGAGTGTGCCCTTCTTCCCTGCTCCAAATTTGTCCCCTGGCTATTGAGAAAAAACTGGAAATTCTAGGTTTTCCACCTTCTTTAGTTTTCTGTCTGTCTTTGGTAGCAGCCACATGGACATGTGGGACTTGGGGGAAAATGAAAAAATATTAGAAAAGATGTTGTTATAGTTATGTTATTGGAATTTCTTCAGTGAGTATTTGGTGTCAGGAATTTGAGAATTGGCCCACAGTGGGCCACAGTGGGCCAAAATAAAATGGCATTTTGTTGGACTGAGGGAATGCAGAGGAAATAGAGAGGTCCAGAGCAATGGGCAGAAGGACTGTGACTTGGAAAGTGTTATGGTTCACACAGTCCAGTGAACTCTGGATGGCCCTTAAAAATCTGGGAAAGAAAGTGCAAATCTTGTACCGAATAGAGCTATGTCCATATAAGCAACAGGTCTCCAAGGTGAACATCCTCCTGGGGAGGAGGCCCAGGTCAAAAGTTTCCTTTTCTAGGAGTAAATAATGGGCCCTGAGAGATATTTTGGCCAGAACTTAGTAAATAGAAATATACCTTTACAAACTGAAGGGGTGTTCTAGCAAATGAATGAAAGCAGCCCCCACCTTGGACAAGGTTAGTAGGTCTTTGCTGCAGTTTTTGTATGTAGAGGGGATTAGGGTTTGTGCTCCTTAGTCAAGGTAAAGCTATCTAAAATGTTTGTAACTGCCCTGTTCATGAACTTTCCGAAGATCAGAGGGTTTGTGCCTGGATGTGAAAGTCTAATGACTGAGCTCATCTGAGCCTGAAAAATGGGGTTCCCTGTCCAGCCCTGAATGGGAAAATTAATAGTATTGCACATCCACCATCAGCCCCTCTCTAGTGATGCAGACGAATCAAAGATTTGATTCCCCAAAAGACCAGTGGGGAATGTTATAGGCCAGCAGTCCCCCAAAATGCCTCAGTCTGTCTCACCCTGTCTCAGACTTGGTCCCCAGTGTTCCCTCCCTTGGGTTAATTCTGAGAACAGATTTCTGATGAGGAAGTTCCCTGAGTTCCCTGACTCCCCAGCCATGGCTAACCATTGGTGAAAACTTACACAAGCAGAGTTACCCAAACTGTCCCTGTGCCAACCACCAAACAGCGACCCTCTGAGCTGCCACAAAGTAACCCCTCAAGCCAACCACTATATTGTAACCCTGCCCCCAGCTAACTGCCACGTTTTGCTTTTGGTTTCACTTGGCTTGTGACTTAGTAATGGAAAAGGGTATAAAAAGCTGTCTGCTTTTCTCTTCGGGGCTGCCAACTCCTAGGAGTGGTGGTCCCCTGCACAGGTGTAATAAATCACCATCTGATTTGAGTCTGAAGTGGGGTCTGAGTTTTTTCTTATGGGTGGCAATGAGTACAACAGCAGGATATAGAATTTGGGGCTGAACATTACTATTATTTTTTTTTTTTACTTTTCCATTAAATCATCACTGTATACATTAATGCATTCATGTGTACAATGTGCTAATTTTATATAAAATTTGGAATGCTTACAACAAACTGGTTAACATAGCCTTCACCTCACTTACTTAATTATTGTGTTATGACATTTGTACTCTACTCTTAATAGATTTGACATGTACCCTTACAATATATAAACCCTATGGTTTATATTTACTATTATTTTATTTATGTAGGTTGTGGGTGTTCTGGGTTAAAAATTTCATTTGAGAAGTCTGCAGTCATCCTAATGGATTTGCCTATGTAGGTCAATTGTTGCTTACTCCTGGTTGCTGCAGAATTTTCTCTCTCATCTTGACCTTGAACAGGTGCATTACAATGTGTCTTGGAGAAGCTATGTTTGAATTCAGACAACCCGAGGTTCAATATCCCTCTGAAAGGAGTGTGTCAGAATCTTTGGTGGTACTTGGGAAATTTTCACTTATGATATCCTCTAGTAGGGCTTCCATTACTCTGGGTCATTCTTCCCCTTCTGGGATACCTATAATTCTTATATTTGAACACTTCATGAAGTCCCATAATTCTCTCAATTAACGTTTGCTTTCTCTCTCTTTTTAACAGTCTATGTTAGCTAACGAGCTTTATCTTCTACTTCTGAGAGTCTTTCTTCTGCATGGTCTAATCTGTTACTGATACTTTCCACAGCAACTTTAAGTTCCCCAATTAACTACTTCAATTATTTATGATTTGCTGTATCCTTTCTATATACTTTATATTGTTCACCTCTTATTTGATAATTGTTTTGGAATTTTTTTTTTTGGTTATTTTCTACTTTCTCAGAAACTTCCTTCATTGTTTTCACCTTACATATTTTAAATTCTCCTATCATTTACAACACTACTTTATAGGTGGAGTCCTCTGCAGTAGACACTTCATGATTCCTTAAGGGAAGCTTACTCTGTTCTGTTTTTTTATAATGCCAGAATTTCTCTGCTGCTTCTTCCTCATGAGTGCTTTTTTTTCTCTGTTTCCTTTCCCTATTTTTTTTCCTTTCCTTTCCTCCTGCTCTTTAAGTTACCATGCCTCTGATCTAAGGAGTTGAAGTGTACTTTGGGGAAAGTTGTAAAAGGAAGAAAGAGGTGAATAGCAAGAAAGGATAAAAAATTTTTAAAAAGTGAAAAGAGAAAGAAAAAGGGGGGTGTAAAAGGGAAGTGAAAGAGCAAGTGTAATTCAATTTTGTAACAAACCATCCACTTTCAGTCTATCAAGACCAAGCAGGGTGCTCACTCCCTCCCACAAGATAGCAGCCCGAGTTGAAAAACAACTGTCTGATATAAGCCCAACTAATAGGCATAAAAAGTATCTAAAGTAGCCAATCATACTCTCCACAGCTTGGAAATCCCCTTCCCCACTAGTAACTACAATAAAACTCCCAACAACCCAGGAGTTGAGGTCCTCAGCATACTCCAACTGCAATGGGTAAACTGAGGTCCCAGGCTTGAGCTTGAATAAAGGCTCTTTTGCTTTTTCATTGAGTTTGTCTCCCTGGTGGTCTTTGGGGATTACATGATCTGGGCACAACATTTGGGGACTTGTCCAGGATCCAGAAGAACCCTGTGGACCCAATCCAGAGAGCCGGTGAGTGTCTTTACTGGTAAAATGTTTTTGTCTTGCTTGCCATCCATCTTGTTGTCTTAGTTTCTTTTTGTTGTAGGAAGCGGAGCTGGTGCTGGACTGGAGAGCTGCAACCATTTGTTTGAGCCAAGTGCTGAATTTAGACTCCAATGCTGGATAGGAGTGCCTCTGGTTAAATCAGTGACTTGAAGGGTTGGCAACGAGGTCAAGGCAGATGCACTGGTGGCTTGCTGGCCAGGGGTTGCAGAAGATATTCTGGCCCCTCTGGTTAGGGGACTGACTCCCCCAGACTGGGATGTGGAATCCAAAAGGCGTGGTGTGGACTCATCCCTCTGTGTCTTTTATGTTGTTTGTAACTACAAGGGATTTGACTCCTCCAGATTGTGACGGTGGAATCCCCAAGATGAGTGGACTCACTCCCTACGGTATTTTTAGGCAGATGTAGTGGGTTGCTCTATCAAAATGGTGTGAGGCCATCGTCCTACTTTCAGTTTCTCCTTCAGATGTGGAATCCCAGAGGGCTGATTTTTTGTGTGAGCTCTGGATTGTGTGTCCTTGCTGTGTTGATTTGGCTATCTGTGATGGGGCAACATTGAGGAATAATATGAGACAGACTCAGACAATCCCCCAACTCTCTTTCTAGACCACTTCCAAGATTTCAAAGGCAGGGCCCAAAGTCTAGGCCTTGTGGTCAAGAGAAAAAAGCTAACCCTTTTTTGTAGGAATGAGTGGCCAACCGTCAATGTAGGGTGGCCCCCAGAAGGGACTTTCCACCTCCCAATTATTTTTCAGGTTAAAGGCATTGTGTACCGACCATGGACAGACCACCCTGACCAGATTCCATACATAACCACCTGGCAGGACTTAGTGGAAAGCCCCCCTCCCTAGTTGAAAGTTGTCTTGCCCTCAGGGTGAGAAAAGTTCGAGAGGGATACTATTCTTGCAGTTTGAGAGAGAGAACTCCCCAAGGCACTTCCCAGGGAGCTCCCCACATCTTCCGTGCCACTTTACCCTGTTTTACAGGACAGCATAGATCAGGAGTCTCTGTGGCTCCCTCTGTACTGCCCTCCTGTTAAGCCATCGCAGGTGGGGCAGCCTTATCCAGGGGAAGCGGAGGCTGCAGGAGGAGTGGCAGGCACCCCACCCTACATTAGACAGAGGTCTCAATGGGAGAAACCACCACAGAGTCAACAAGCTGCTGACTCTACTGTTTTGCCCCTCCAGGCTGCACGCCCCTGATGATGACAGGAATCAACCCCTTTACTATTACTATATTATCCCTTTGTCACTAGTGATTTGTATAATTAGAAAATGCAAAACCCCAAATTTTCAGAGAAACACACAGCCCTTATTTATCTTGTAGATTCTATCCTTTGTACTCATCAGCTGACTTGGGATGACTGTCAGCAGCTGCTGCAAGTGCTGTTTACCCCTGAATAGAGAGAAAGAATCCAGTCAGAAGCTCAAAGGTCCATTCTGGGCGAGGATGGGAATCCTACCACAAACCAAGTTTTAATAGATGGAGCATTCCCATTAACTTGCCTGAACTGGGACTTCGACACCCCTGAAGGTAAGAGACGCTCCGGGTCTACCGCCAGACTCTAATGGGGGAACTTCGAAAAGCGGCTCATAAGCCAACTAATCTGGCCAAGGTAGGGAATGTTCAACAAGAGAAAAATGAATCCCCACCAGCCTTCTTAGAGAGGATTATGGAGACAGTTTATACTTAAATGCCCATAAATCTGGAAGCAAAGGAGAACAAAGCCACTATTATAATGGACTTTGGAAATCAGCCCCTGATATCAAGAGAAAGCATCAGAGAATAGATAGGTTAGATGAAAAGTCTCTACAAGACCTGCTCACAGTGGCTTAAAGAGTTTATAACAATAGAGAAACCCTGGAAGAGAGAGAAATTTGGGCTCGTCAAAAACAGATCCAAGACTTTGCAAAAATCCTACTCGCCTCTACAGCAGATTCCCCTGAGGGGAGGGAGCACCAACTGAGAAAACTGGCTGCTGGAGGAGGTAAGGAGCCACCCCGGGGAGATTTCCCAAGGCTGCGTAAAGACCAGTGTGCCTATTGTAAAGAATCTAGACATTGGGCTCTAAAAGGCGAGGTGACGATCCTGCTCCCTGCAAAACAACCCATGTTTTAGAATTGGGAGAATTAAGCAATTAGAGGGGTCAAGGTTCAGAGCCCTTCCCTGAAACCAGGGTAACCCTCAGAGTGGAGGTGGCTCCAATGGACTTTCTGGTAGACACAGACACCCAACACTCGGTCCTAATCCAGGATCATGGCAAAATAGCAGCTAAGAAATCTTGGGGTGCGAGGGGCTTCTGGTATGAAGCAATATTCATGGACTACCCGAAGAACTGTAGACTTGGGCATGGGTCAGGTATCCCATGCCTTCATGGTTATTCCAGACTGTCCATACCCCTTGCTAGGCAGAGACTTGCTGACCAAAATAAGAACACAGATCTTATTCGAATGAGGGAGGCCCAAGTCACAGACATCCAAGGGCACCCTATCCAGGTGCTGACTATCTGTCTAGAAGATGAATATAGCCTTCACCAGCAACCTCATCAGCCCCCTTCAAAAATATATGCCTGGCTATGCTCTCACCCATCTACATGGGCAGAAACAGGAGTGATAGGAGTGGCAGCTCACCGCCTCCACCAGCATTGTGGTGGAACTCAAGCCTGGGGTGGAACCCATACAGGTAAAACAATACCCTATGGCCCGGAGGCAAAACAATACATTCTCTCACACATCAGACACCTCCTTGAGGCCAGGATTTTAATTCCTTGCCAGTCAGCATGGAATACTCCTTTATTACCAGTTAGGAAGACTCTTATCAATGACTGTCACCCAGTGCGGGATCTACAGGAAGTCAATAAGCAAGTAATTGACATCCACCTGAGTGTCCCCAACCTGTATATGCTCTTGAATGCCTTAGATCTCTCCTGAACTTACTACACTGTACTAGACCTGAAAGACGCCTTCTTCAACATACCGCTGGCACTGCAGAGTCAAGCCATGTTTGCTTTCAAGTGGAGTGACCCAGAAAGGGATGTCAGTGGACAGCTGACATGAACCTGCTTGCCACAGGGATTCAAAAACTCACCAACCATCTTCTATGAGGCTTTGCACAAAGGCCTAGGTGAGTACCATAGGCAGCACCCCAACCTGACCCTTCTCCAATTCGTGGATGACATCCTGATTGCAGCCAGCAACAAGACAAGCTGCATGTGGGGAACAGAGGATCTGCTCACCACCTTTGGGGACCTCGGGTACCAAGTGTCAGCCAAGAAGGCTCAGATCTGTTAACAAACTGTAAGTTACCTCCTCCTCAGAGGAGGACAGAGGTGGCTGTCAGAGGCTAGGAAAAAAATCATCTTGAAAATGTTCACACTCACCTCGTCAAGGCAGGTTAGAGAATTCCTGGGGACAGCTGGGTTTTGTTGGTTGTGGATTCCTGGATTTGCTGAAATAGCCAAATGAGGCCACTAAAGAAACTCTGCCCTTTCTCTGGATAGAAAACAGGGAGCAAGCTTTCCAGAAATTAAAGACAGCCCTTCTGTCATCCCCAGCATTAAGACTCCTGGACATAACCAAGCCCTTCTGTCTCTATGTAGATGAGCAAAAAGGAATAGCTAAAGGGGTGCTGACTCAGATATTAGGACCATGGAACAGACCGATAGCATATCTGTCCAAAAAGCTAAACCCAGTAAAGTAGCAGCCGGATGGCCCCTCTATCTATGCATCATAGCAGCTACTGCCTTGCTGGTCAAAGATGCAGACAAACTTACTCTAAGGCAGGAACTGTCAATAACCACCCCTCACACCTTTGAAGGAGTCCTGAATTAGCCTCCAGGTCGGTGGATAAGCAATGCCCAGCTGGCCCATTACCAAGGCTTACTGCTTAAACCCCTCCCCCTGAATCCAGTCTCTTCCTAGCTGTGCTCTCAATCCTGCCACCTTGCTACCAAACCCGGATATGAACAAGCCTCTCCATGACTGTGCTGAAATACTAGCGCAAGTCCATAACATCTGGCAGTACCTGACCAACCAGCCACTAACAAATGCTGAGGAAACCTGGTGCCTAAATGGCAGCAGCTTCATCAAAAATGGACACAGGTACTCTGGGGCAGCAGTAGTCACAAAGTCTGAGACTATATGGACAGCCCCCCCTTCCAAAGGAAGCTTCAGCTCAGACAGCAGAGCTAATAACCCTAACCAAAGCCCTAATGCTGGGCAAAGACAGAAAAATAAACATTTATATAGATAGTCAGTACACTTTCACCACTGCACATGTCCATGGAACAATCTACCAAGAACGGGGCTTGTCAACAGTAGAAGGCAAGACTATTAAGAACAGACAAGAGATCGTGGATCTCCTAGCCACCCTCTGGTTACAAAAAAAGGTAGCCCTCATCCACTGCTCTGGCCACTCTAAGCCGAACACCCCAATCACTCATGGAAATCACAAAGCAGACCAGACAGCCAAGAACACTGCCCTTGCAGTGAATCCAGTCCTGCCCGTGCAGCTACTGGATCCAGGACCCCCACTGTGCCAGAAAAACCACTGTACTCCAAAGATGACCTGAAATGGATTTGTAGAATATTGCAAGCCCATTGCCCATATGGGCACTGGTGGAAAACTGCAGATAGAAAATACTTCCAGCTGCTCTAGCCAGGCAAGTGCTGCGGCAAATGCACCAAGCGGCCCACACGAGCACTCGCAAAATGAAAGATCTCTTCAGGCAAGCTAAAATTAAAATTAAGCAAATGGACACAAAAGTAGAAAAAGTAATAGCTGAGTGCATATCTTGCCAACTCACTAATGTGAGAACAGGTTCCTCCAGTTAAGGCACCTGATTTTGGGTACAAAACCAGGAACATATTGGGAAGTAGATTTCACTGAAGTTAAACCAGGTAAATATGACTATAAGTACCTTCTAGTTTTTGTAGATACCTTCTCAGGGTGGATTGAAACAACTCCCAACCAACCAAGAGTGAAACAGCTCAGACTGTGGCCAAGAAGATACTGGAAGACATCCTACCCAGGGGTGGCTTCCCCACCCTAATAGGCTCAAACAATAGACTGGTCCTTGTCTCCTAGGTAACTCAGGGAGTAGCTACAGAAATAGGGACAGATTGGAAATTACATTGTGCATACGGCCCTCAGAGTTCAGGTCAAGTTAAAAGAATGAATAGAACATTAAAGGAGACCCTAAGTAAATTAACCATGGAGACTGGTGGGGACTGGGTGGCTCTCCTTCCCTATGCCCTTTATAGAATTAGAAACTCACCTTATACTTTAGGACTTACCCCCTATGAAATCATATATCTTACTCCTTCACCCATCACCACTAGCTTGCAGTCTAAAGTAATAGCAGAGTTAGAAGACCATGACTTACTCCTTTATTTAGAATATCTCCAGTGGTCCATTCAGATGTCTCGCCCCACCTCAAAGCACTGCCGCGAGATGCTGGAGCCTCGGTGGAAAGGACCCTACATCATAGTCCTGGTAACACCCACCCAACTCAAAGTAGACGGCAACACCTCCTGGGTTCATCACAACCACATCAAACTTACAGACCCCTTTGCCATCCAAGAAGACTTCATCCCGCAATGAAAAATCCAAAAAAACACAAACAACCCGCTAAAGCTCAAGCTGCACAAAGAGTGGGCACCCCGGTCTGACTCTGGTAACGTTCTGGGGCCCTCACTCTCTTAGCTTCAGTCATATCCCTGAACAGTTGCTACTCAAATCCCCATAAACCCTTTAACCATACTTGGCTCATTATAAGCGCCACCTCCGGAGAAGTTATTAATAGCACTTCCCAAGTGGCCCCCAAAGGCACCTGGTTCCTGGACCTACAGTTTGACCTTTGCCAATTAGCAGCTGGAATCTGGAAAGTAAGTGATCAAGCAGTGGGAGTAGCTTGGATTCCCAGCTGCTCACAACCTTCCCAGAGACAGGCATTAAGAAATACTTCTTTCTATGTGTACCCCTGAACGGGCAGAGATCAGGACAAGTAAAAAAAAGTGTGGGGGACCTCTAGATTGCTACTGCTCTTCACGGGGATGTGACTCAACTGATTAGTTCAATTAGAAAATCCCCACCAAAACTGACCTTACTCGAGTCTTCAAAGCCCCTAACCCCGCCCCCAGGGGCTACTTTGGGTGCTCATGTCACTGCAGTCTGCCTTAGGGCAACCCCCTAACCCTTACCTTCACTAAGGAGGGGAAAACAAAGCAGGGGTAAGAGACCAGCAAGACATGGGGACTTAAGCTATACCAAACCGAGTATGACAATAGATTACTGTCTACCATTCAATTGAAAGTAAATCCAGTCGCCTCTAAGCCACCCACAGCAGTTGAGTCTAACCCAGTGCTTGCTCCTTCCCATCCTTCTTGGGTCCCTGCCCTTCAGCGTCCTAGCTCTCCACCTACAGACTCCGGCACCCCCATGCCAATATCCGTCTCTAACCTCCCTGTCAGAAATAGTCTTACAAAATAAAAGGGGTTTAGACCTCTTATTCCTACAGCAAGGGGGACTCTGTGTGGCCTTAGGAGAAGAGTGCTGTTACTATGTTGACCCACTCAAGGGTGGTCAAGGAATTCATGGCACTAGTCAGAGAGGGGCTGCGCAAGAGACAACTAGAAAAAGAACAATCTCAGAGCTAGTCTGAATCCCTCTTTTACTAGTCACCTTCACTCATGACTCTAATTACTGCATTAACCAGACCTTTAACTCTGCTCATTCTCCTCCTTACTATGGGCCCCTGTGTCATCAACAGGCTTTTAACCTTCATTAGAGAGTGGGTAGGAGCAGTGCAATTACTTGTCTTACAAAGCCAATACAAGGCACTGTCCACAGAAGAAAACTGTAAAACTCCAGCCCCATGATTGGGTCTGGATAGCTGCAAGACAAGGGGGAATGAAAGAGCAAGAGTAACTCCATTTTTGTAACAAACCGCCCACTTTCAGTCTATCAAGGCTAAGCAGGGTGCTCACCCCACCCACAAGATAGTAGCCTGAGCTGAAAAACAACTGTCTGATACAAGCCCAACTAATAGGTGTAAAAAGTATCTAAAATAGCCAATCATACTTGCCACAGTTTGGAAATCCCTTACCCCACTAGTAACCACAATAAACCCCCCAGCAACCCAGGGATAGGGGTCCTCAGCACACTCCCACTGCTATGGGTAAACTGAGGGCCCAGGCTCAAGCTTGAATATTGGCTCTTTTGCTTTTGCATCAAATTTGTCTCCCTGGTGTTCTTTGGAGATTACGTGATCTGGGCACAACAGAAGATTTACGAAAAGAAGAGAGGAATAGAAGGGGACAGGAGTAATCATGGTGTATTGTTGGATACCTTGACCCTTAGCCACAAATCTCAACCTCTGGGTGGATGGGTTTTGTGGGTCCATTGAGGTCTAGAGCTCTCTAATCCTGAGGAGACACAAGACCTCACTTCAACCAAATAGAGAAGAGAAACCAAAATACTGTAAATAAAAGCAAAATAAATAAACAAAAACCTGAATGAATACAACTGAGGAAAAAAAAATAATAGGACAGAAAAACTACCAAAAATAAAGGCCTTACTTTTAAATAAGGAAACAGTGAAAAATATAATAACATGAGATAAAATTTAAAAAAAGAAAAAAATAATTTAGGGGGGAAAATTGGGAAAAAAATTTTTTCAATTTTTTTTTAATTATTAAATCATAGCTGTGTACATTAATGCAATCATGGGGTACAAAGTGCTGGTTTCAGATACAATCTGAAATATTTTAATCAAACTGGTTAACATAGCCTTCATGGCATTTTCTTAGTTATTGTGTTAAAACCTTTATATTCTGCATTTAGTAACTTTCACCTGAACCATTCTCAGATACACCATAGGTGTGGTTCCACCAATTGCCCTCCCTCCACCCAAACTTTCCCCTCCCCTCCTCTCCCTTGCCCCTTTCCCATATTCTTCTGCTATAATTGTGTTATAGCCTTCATATGAAAGCTATTAATTAGTTACATAGAAGGGTTGAGTACATTGGATACTGTCATGAATATATTTATGCCATTATGGGATTCAATGTGTTGATTATTTGTATAAATTGGAATGCTTACATCCTACTAATCAACATAGCCTTCACCTCATTTATCAATTACAATATTAAGACATTTGTGTTCTACACCTGATAGATCCAACTTGTACTTGCAACATGCTCCATAGGTGTCGTTCCCCTACTAACCCTCCCTCTATCGACCACCACCTCCCTTCCCTTCTACCTCCCTTCTCTCTTTCATCCTAGGCTATAGTTGTGATTCATTTTTCATGTGCAAGTGTGAGTGATTATAAATTCGCTTCACAGTTGTATTGAGTACATTGTAAACATTTTTTCCATTCTTGACATACTTTACTAATAAGGATATTTCCCAGCTCCATCCATGTAAACAAGAAAGAGGTAAAGTTTCCATTGTTTTGAATGCTGCATAGTATTCCATGGTATACATATACCACAATTTATTAATCCATTCACGGGTAGATGGGCACTTGGACTTCTTCCATGACTTGGCAATTACGAACTGAGCTGCAATGAACAATCTGGTGCAAATGTCTTTATTGCCAAATCATTTTTGGTCCTTTGGATATACACCTAGAAGAGGAATTGCAGGATAAAACAGCAGGTCTACATTTCTATCCATAAGTGTTCTCTAAACTTCCTTCCAAAAGGAACGTAGTAGCTTGCATTCCCAGCAACACTGCAGAAGTGTTCCCTTTTCTTCACATCCAAGCCAACATCTGTAGTTTGGGGATTTTGTGATGTGGGCTACTCTTACTGGATTTAGATGGTATCTCAGAGTGGTTTTGGTTTGCATTTCTCTGATGATTAAACATGATGAGCATTTCTTCATGTGCCTATAGACCATGTGCCTATCTTCTTCAGAGAAACTTCTGTTCACGCCTCTTGCCCACAATGAAAGGGGATCACTTGTTTTTTTCTTAGTAAAATGTTTGAGTTCTCTGTGGATTCTGGTTATTAGACCTTTGTCGGAAATGTAACTTGCAAAAATCATCTCCCATTCTGAGGGGCTATTTGCTTTACTGAGTGTCTTCTTGGCAGTACAGAAGATTTTTCATTTGATCAGATCCCAGTAATATATTTTTGATGTTGCCTCAATTTCCAGAGGTGTCCTCCTCATAAAGTATTCTCCCAGGCCAATTTTTTCAAATGTTTCCCCTGTACTATCTCTAAGAATTTTTAGTTTCATGTCTTCAGTTTATGTTATTTAACCAGTGAGAGTCAATTTTTGTTAGAGGAGAAAGGTATGAGTCTAGTTTTAGTCTTTTACAGGATACCAACCAATTCACCCAGCACCATTTGTTGAATAGAGAATCTTTTCCCCAATTTATATTTTTGATAGGCTTATCAAATTCAAATGATGATAAGTGTCTGGGTTAACCTCTTGGTCTTCAATTGTGTTCCATACATCTACCTCTCTATTTTTGTGCCACTACCATGCTGTTTTGATCACTATTGATTTATAGTATAGTCTAAACTCTGGAAGTGTGATTCCTCCCAATTTGTTTTTATTTCTGAGTAATATCTTGGATTTTTGAGGTTTTCTCTATTTCCATATAAAATGAAGTCCTTATTTTTCCAGGTCTTTAAAGTATGACAGAGGTGCTTTAATAGGGATCACATTAAATCTGTAGATTGTTTTAGGTAGTATAAATACTTTAACAATGTTGATTCTTCCCAGCCATGAGCATGGTATATTTTTCCATTTGTTAACATCTTCAGCTATTTATATTCTCAGAGTTTAATAGTTCTCTTTATAGGTATCTTTCATGTCCTTAGATACACTCCCAGATATTTTATCTTCTTTGGTACTATTGTAAAAGGAATAGAGTCCTTGATTGTTTTTTCCCCTTGACCATTGTTGGCATATATAAAGGCTACTACATATTTGTGAGGGTTAATTTTGTATCCTGAAATATTTCTGTATTCCTTGATCACTTCTAGGAGTTTTGTAGTTGATTCTCTGGGGTTTCCAGATATACAATCATATCATGTGCGAAAAGTGAAGGTTTGATCTTCTTTGATCCTATTTGGATACCCTTGATTGCCTACTCATGCCTGATTGTGATGGCTAGGACTTCCTTTACAAAGTTAAAAAGCAGTAGAGACAATGGGCAACCTTGTCTGGTTCATGATCTAAGTGGAAATGATTTCAATTTTATTCCACTGAAGATGATATTGACTGTGGGTTTGCTGTAGATGGCCTGTATCAGTTTAAGAAATGTTCCTTCTATATCTATTTTCTTAAGTGTTCTGATGAAGAAAGTATGCTGGATATTATCAAAACCTTTTTCTGTGTCAATCGAGAGAATCATAAGTTCATTGTTTTTTTTTTATTTCTTTATGTGATGTATTATATTTATGGATTTACATATATTAAACCATCCTTGAGACCTTGAGAAGAAACCCACCTGGTTGTGATGTATAATTTGTTTGATGTATTGTTGGATTCTGTTTCCTAGGATCTTATCAAATATTTTTGCATCAATATTCACTAGAGATATTGGTCTATAGTTTTCTTTTCTTGTTGAGTCTTCTCCTGGTTTGGTTATCAGGGTGATATTTGCTTCATAGAAAGTTTTAGTAAGTATTACTTCTTTTTCTATGTTTTGGAATAGGTTAAGTAATATAGGTACTAGGTTCTTTCTAAGGGATTCTGATATGAAGCCATCTGTTCCTGGGCTTTTCTTTTTGGGGAGATTTCTTATAGTTGATGCTATTTGAGAACTTGTTATAGACTTGTTCAATATTTCCAATTCTTTCTGGCTAAGTCTAGGAGGGTTGTATGTTTGCAAGTATTGATCTGCTTATTTCAGATTTTCATATTTCTGAGAATAGAGTTTTATGTAATATTCATTAGGGATTTGTTGAATTTCTGAGGAGTCTGTTGTTATTTGGCCTTTATCATTTCTGATTGATGAAATTATGGAGTTTCCTCCTGTGCTTCCCAAATTTTATCTGTTTTATTGACCTTTTCAAAAAATCAGCTTTTTGATTGGTTGATCTATTGTATGATTCTTTTGTTTTCAATTTATTTAGTTCTGCTCTAATTTTAGTTATTTCTTTGCTTCTGCTGGGTTTGGGATTGGAATGTTCTTTCTTTTCAAGTTACTGGAAATGTCCTATTAAGTTGTTGACTTCATCTATTTTCATTCTTTTGAGGAAGGCTTTCAATGCTATAAACTTCCCTCTTAGGACTGCCTTTGTGGTATCCCAGAGGTTCTGATTGTATCTTCATTATCATTTTGTTCCAAAATTTGGTAATTTCCTTCTTAATCTCATCTATGACCCAGCTATCATTCATAATAAGGTTATTTAGTTTCAATGTTTCATATGCATATGCAGATTTCTGTTGTTACAGAGGTCAACTATATTCCATGACGGTCTGAAAAATTACAAGGAATAATTTCTATTCTGTTAAATTTGCTGAGGTTAGACTTGTAACCTAAGATGTGATCAATTTTGGAGTATCGTCCATGGGCTGATGAGAAGAATGTGTATTCAGTTTTGTTAGGATGAAATGTTCTGTAGATGTCTGTTAAATGCAAGTGCTGAACCATTAAGTTTAAGTCTAAAATTTTTTTGCTTAGCTTCTTTTTGGAGGATCTATCTGAAACTGCTAAAGGAGAGTTAAAATCTCTGACAATTATGGATCTGAAGTAAATCAAGTTGCTCATGTCTGTTAGAGTCTTACAAATTGAGGTGCATTCTGGTTGGGTGCATAAATATTAATATTTGAAATCTCAGCAAGTTTAGTGTTGCCCTTAATAAATATGATGTGACCATCCTTATCTTTTCTTAATTTTATTGGTTTAAATCCTATTATATCTGTGAATATAATTGCAACACCTGCTTTTTATATGATTTCCATTTGCCAGAATTATAGATGACCTTCCCTTCACTCAATCTATGTTTATCTTTTAAGGTAAGGTGAGATTCTGAATGCAGCAGATGTCTGGCCTGTGTTTTTGTATACAGCTGGCCAACATGTGCCTCTTTAGAGGACAATTTAAGCCATTTACATTAATTGAGAGTATTGATAAGCTTGATAGTGTTGTGGGTATTGAGTTTTTTGAAAGTCAAGTGGACATTTTTTATTCCTTTCACACTGTGGAAGTTGAAATTTTATTAAAAGTTTCTGAGTGAGTTTACTTTGGTGGTGGAAGATTGTGTTGTTCTTAATGGAGGATATGTCTGAGAATATCCTGGAGAGCTGTTTTAGTTATGGCAAATTTCTGCAACATGTGAATGTCATTAAAGTATTTAATTTCTCTATCATAGATGAAACTCAGTTTAGCTGGATACAGGATCCTGGGCTGAAAGTTATTTTGTTTAAGGAGATTAAAGGTTGCTGATTACCCTTTTATAGCTTTAAAGTTTTCAGCAAATAGAGCTGCACTCATTGTAATGTACTTCCCCTTGGAGATTATGGTTTTCTTACATTTGGTTGCTTGCAGAATTTCCTCCTTTGTATTAATATTGGTGAAAATAATTATAATGTGTCTATGACAATTTTTTATTTGCTTTGAGTAATGCCAGTGTTCTGAAACTCCTATCTGAATTGCAGAATCACTTGGCATGTTTGAAAAATTATCTTTGATTATTTCATGAAGTAAAGCCTCTATATCCTTCGCAGCAACCTCATCACCTTCAGATACTCCTACAAGGCAAATATTAGATCTCTTCGAATTATCCCAGAGCTCTCTGAGAGAATGATCTATTTTTGTTCTCCATTTTTTTCTCCTCTTTCAGCGTTTAGGAGCATTCAAAATCTTTGTCTTCAATGTCAGAGATCCTTTCTTTAGCCTACTCAATTTTGATTACTGAGGGTTTCTACTGTATTTCTCAGATTTTTGAGGGCTACAAGTTTTTGTCTCACTCTGTCAAAATCTTCAGTGATTTTGCCTTTGAATCCACTGAATTCTTTAGACACTTTTTGAATTACTCCTTGAAATTCTAATTCCATATTTATCTCCATTTTATCTCCATTCCATTGATCAGAGTCAAAGGAAGGTCAATTACCATACTTATACAACTGTACATAATGGATACTGGAAGTTTCTGCCTTGCCAAGTATCCCATCTTCTTTATTTCTTTTGCCTCAAACTCCACAGGTTTTTGATCCTGAAGCTCTCCTGGGTCTGCTTAATAGACACACCTTCAGCTTTCCAAATTGTATCCCTTGGCTATGAAGTGACTTTCCCATGAAAGCATGTGTTGCTCAAATCTTCCCAAAAGTGGCTGCTCCACTTATGAGGCATGACAGAACTGGCCTTGAACTAGGAGTCTAAAGGGCAAGCCTGCAATATAGTCTTACCATAATGGCTATGCCAAGCCTGCAACTGAATATTTAGTGCTCCACTCCACCTGGGTGGCTCAGTCCATGACCCTGGATGCTATTTAAAATCACTTTCTCACTCACCCAAGCTCTCCCAATGTGATTCAACCAAGTGCCCTGGTCCATAAAAACTCCACAGGGCAGGGTTTCTCTGTCTTCAAACTGTCCTGGCCACAGCCTCAGCTGTAACACCAGCCTCTTCCTGAACACAAGTACTTGCCATTTCATTGCTTTCATCCTTGTCTTTGGGTCCTGAAGAGTCCTGCTTCCTCCCTGTGCCACTGAAGGAATGTTTCTGGGAAAATACCACAAGCCACGGGTGCCTGGAATCTTTCTTCCCTAGTATCACCACACCCAGGTGTAAAGACAATGTCTCTAGTCCCTCATCTTCTTCTATCCTCTTCTGTATTCATTGATTTGTAACATGAGGTTTTGCTGAATTTATTAACCAGTTCTAGAAGTCTTTCATGAAAGTGTTTAGGGTTTTCTATATATTATGTAAGACTGTACACCTATCCAATATAGATAATTTTATTTTCTGTTTCCTGGCTTGGGTATCCTTTATTTGTTTCTTTTGCCTGATTCCTATGGTTAGCACTGCAAATACAATGTTGAGTAGAAGTGGTGAAGGTGTACCCCTTGTCTTGTCTCAATTGTTAGTGGGGAATGCTTTTAAAATTGTTCTGTTCTGTATGTTAATGGCTGTGGGTTAGTCTTGTTAATATACACCTTTTATAATTTAGAGATACATTCCTTCATTGCCCACTCTGTTAAAGTTTTATCAAGAAAGGGTGGTGTGTTTTAATTTATTTTTTTCCTGTATCTACAGAGATAATCATGAGACCTTTGTTTTTGCCTCTGTTTACGGTGTCAGTCATATTTATTTATTTGCATGTGTAAAATAAACCCTGCATCACTGGTATGAAGTAAGTTTTATCCTGGGCAGCTATATTTTCACAGCAATGTTGAATGTAGTTTGCTAGTACTTTGTTGATTTTGCATCTATGTTTATATAGGATATTAGTCTGTAATTTCCTTTTTTGTTGTGTATCAAGATGATACTGGCTTTATGGAATAGTATAGGGAAGTTATCATTTTTATAAATGTTATGAAACAATTTATTTTATGGAGAATATAGGGACCCACCAAACCTCTTAAGTAGAGGAGTGGCATGATCAGACTTGGATTTCACTAACATCACTGACAGCAAAATGAGTAATCAAACTAGAGTTGAATAAGCAGTTAAGTGACTGTTTCTGCAAGCCAGATAAGAACTGATCTGTGCCTAAACCAGGGTATAGGGGATGGAGAGAGTCTTCATACAATGGAAAGTGTGCAAGAGTAAAATTTGTAGGACTTAATGAGGAAAGTAGAAGATACAGTTGGCAATGGCAATGAGGTTTCTTGCTTGGGTGACTGAGTAACAGAGTAGCTCTCAATTTATACCTCCTTCTTCCTTAGTTCCTGACAACACTAGAATTTTGATTAAATTAATTTTATTTCAAATACTGCATATAATTTATTTATATACTTAATCCAGTTTCAATAATTCACCAAAGTTTAGGCACAAGCTAATCCAAGAGGAGGGCCGTATGCCTGAATTCCCAGCATCACTTTCTGTAGGGACCCAGTCAAAAAACTTCAATATCATTAATTGAAGATATTAGAAATATTTTGAAGGCTAGTCACACAAATAAGTGTTATGATGTCTAACCAGATGGTGGTAACAAGTAAATGCAGTTTCTGGAGGTGTCAGAGGAAGAGTCTTTATAGATAACCTCCAGGCATGCAGTTATGAGGTTGTTTGAGTGTCTTTGCTGATCCATATGGCAATAATGTCTCTGTCACATGGCTGTGTGGTGTTATTTGAGTGTTATTTGTAGAGACATACTTTAATTCCTTCCAAGCAGCCTATGAATTTTCTAATACTTTTGCTAAATCCCTCTTCTGCTCAAACTAGCTCAAATTATTTTGTCTGCAAGCAAAATATCTAGCTGAATCTACCATATCATGTGGTAGTATATATTTGTTTTTTCTCAATCGAAGTTTGTATTTTATTTTTAATCATTATGGGTACATAATAGTTTTATAACATTATATGGTATATGTGACTTTTTTCCTTTTATTAAGATACATAGATCAAGAATGGAAGAAAAAGTATTCAATGTGATGTTTTAATAGAAGCACACAATGTGAATTAATCAATTCAGAGTAATTCCTTTTTTTTTATTGAATCATAGCTGTGTACATTAGTTCAATCATGGGGTACACTGTGCGGGTTTCACGTGCAATCTGATATATAAGCAACCTTCACCTCGAGCATTTAATGTTTCTGTGTTAGAAATATTCGGATTTCACTCTTTTAGTTATTTTAAAATATACCCTACATTATTATTGATTATAGTCATTTTGTTTTGTTATCAATGCTGATCATTCTAACTATCTAATGATAATTGTGCACCCATTATTCATCCTCCCTTTTGTCTTCTCATCATTCTACTCTCTAAGCTCATGAGATGAATTGTTTTGAATATTTGTCTCTCACAAATGAGTGAAATTGTGAGATGCGTTTTTCTGTACTTGGCTTAATTCACTTAAATTAATGTTATCCAGTTTCATTCATGTTGTTGTAAATGACAGTGTTTCATTATTTTTATACCTGTGTAATATTCCACTGTGTGTTTAACACTATTTACCCATTCATCTGTAGATGGACACTTAGATTGATTCCATATCTTGGCTGGTGCCTGTGGCTCACAGGAGTAGGGCACTGGCCCTATGTACTGGAGGTGGTGGGTTCAAACCCAGCCCGGCCAAAAAAAAAAAAAAATGATTGATACCATATCTTGACCATTATTGTGAATATTACTACCATAAACATGGGAATGAACGTATCTTTTTGTTGTACTAAACTTTCAAACTTTAGGTATATACCTAGCTGTGGGATTAGTTGATATAATATTGTTTGTTTGTCCAGTTCGGCTTCAGTAACATATTCTTTGAGTGTATTACTCAAGAAGTCCTTTCTTAGACAATTGACCTGAAGAATTTCTCCAAATATTTACTTTGGTAGTTTCATTATATCATGTATTAGTTTTAAGTATTCAATACATATTGATTTGTTTCTTTGGGGGCAGATGTCTAGTAGTAAGTTATAGGATCAAATGGAAGTTCTACATTTACCTCTTTGAGGACTCACCACTTCTTTCCATAAAAGTTGAACTAGTTTGAATTCCCATCAACAATAAAGAGGTATTACCTTCTCTCCACACCCACATCAGAATCTGTTCCTTTGGGACTTTGTGATGAGGGAACATTAAATTAAGTTATATCATTTACATTTGTAAAGTAAAGTCTAAGTTGTAGTTGCATTTCTCACACAGGAAATGTGTCATGAATCTACACATTGTTTCCAACTTGAAGAAATCTACCAACTCCCCTCCCCATTCCCCCCTTCTAAAAGTTAATTGAGTTTTTCTCCCATGTGAGCATGTTATGTTAATCTATGACTGCATGTGATGATTATCTTGCCATTATTGTGATAGTTTACTTAGGAGAGTGTTCTCTAAATCCATCCAAGTCATAACAAAGCATTCATAATCTCTATCTTTTCTATGGCTATATAGTATTTCATGGCATATATGTTCACAACTTATTAATCCATTTATGTGTTGAAAGGCATTTGGGCTGTTTCCACATTTTTGAAATTGTAAACTGGACTCCAATATTAATCAGAAATTTAAAAAAAAAAAACATGATGTTTTATTTGATTGTTGTATATAATGAAATATAAGGTTCTACTTTTATTCTTCTAAATATAGATATTAAGTTCTCTCAGCACTGTTTACTGAAGAGACTGTTCATTTGCCAATGTATGTTCTTGGCAACTTTGTCTAATATTAGTTCATTTTAGGGATACATGTCTGAATTTATTTCTGGATTCTCTATTTTACTCCACTGGTTGATGTGTCTTATTTCATGTTAATGTCATCTTGTTTTTGTGAATACATCTCTGCAGTATAGTTTGAAGTCAGGTAATATGATTCTTTCCATTTTATTTATTTTGTACAAGATGTTTTTAGCTATTCTCAATCTTGTGTTTCTATATAAACTTTAGGATGATTTTTCTTAATTTATGTGAAGAACATCACTGATATTTTGGTGATGTCATTAAAATGTAGATTGATTTGGCCAATATGGACATTTTAGGAGTATTTATTTCATCTTGTTAAGTTTGTTGTATAACTGGATTTTTATTTTTTAAAAATTGTTATTTCAGTTACATGTTCTGAAAATGGTTTCTAAGTTCCTGCTCATAGTTGTTGTTGTGAACAGCATCAGGTTTCTGGGCCAGAGCCTATTTTTCAGTGGACCTTTAAGCCATAGGGAGGACAACAAAACATTATAGAATCCAGGAAATGATCAAGGATGGTCAAGAGCAATTTGATGGGAAAGAAAAGGTTGAGGCCAGTGTCTTAGAAATCTGAGCTGAGGTGAATGTTAATCCTGCAAAAGAGCACATGGGGAGGAGGTAAGATGGCTGACTGGAGTCAGCTATCAACAGAAGTTCCCATTCAAAGGGAGATACAATGGTCAGAAGGAACTCAATATAGCTGAAGGTCGGGAGCTGAGCTGAGAGAGGATTGACAAGTGCATGTCATCCCTGGTGAGGCAAGCTTTGACTCCAAGGAAGTCAATTTCAGGTGCAAAACTCCATCCCAAAGAGGATAAGAGTCCATCCCCTCCTCCAAGAGAGTGGCACACTGTGTGCTCTCTACAAGCAAGCAGTGAACAGATTTCTTGTTTCACCCCATGAGAGAGAGACCTTGAATGCCAGAACTCCTTTTCCAGAGAAATCCTGCTGTGAGCCTAGGCATTCTCTTGTTCAGTATAAAATTTGAACAAATACTTTCCCTGACATTATGAATTTCCTTCCAGTCCACCCTTCCCCCGCCCCCCACTTTCCTGGTGGTCTGAAAGCCTACATCCTGCAAGGCCTGGAGTGTCTGGTGGTTCCTCACTAGGGCTGGGCATTGCATGGGCCATGGCTCAGCTGCACTGAAACTGTGACTTGAGTAAAAGTGGAGAGAGACACAGGGGGAGAAAGATCAGCCCAGGTCGGTGCCATGTAAGTGTCTAGTGGAGGCATGGGGACCATGCAGTGGCATCTGTGGAGCAGTGACAGTGATAGCGGTGTGCTCTGCACTCCTGCTGGGGTGAAAGTTTGGAGAGATACCTCCCCAATTCTGTAGACCACAGGAGGGTGCCAGACCTCACCCAGCAGGGGTACCAGAGGAGGAGTGCAGGTGGGGCAGAGGCATGGTCTCTGAGGGAGAAAAACACACACTGCAACAGTAACCCCTGGCTCAGAAGAGATTCACAAGGAACACTCCCCAGTTTCCAATGAATACCTGAGGGAGTCAGGCTTGAGAACCCACTGCCTGCTGGTGGCAGAGGGAAGATGTTCAGCCTAGGAGGCAATGAATCCCCTTTAACACTGGCAGGTGCAAATCCCTGGCACATTTACTCATTAGAGGGAACTGGCCACAGCCCCACATGGTTAACAGTGACTGGGCATGACTGAGGTGCAAGGTGGGGAAGGAGGCACCAGCCCCCCTGGACTAACTCTTTTATTGGGCAGGCCTTTCTGACTCCATGGAGCACTGGAGCAAGTCATACTTGAGCTGCCAGTATGGCCCTGCTGTCTGGTTGCTGGAGACATTTCAACTCTTGCCTTTGATTAGCAATTGTGCTGATCAGGACAATTGGTTTGGAACTCCTGACCTGACCTGGCCAACTGGAAACCCTTGAAGGTTGAACCCTGGTTGTGTCATTCAGGGAAGGACTGATTTTCCTCTCCCAGTTGTCTATGGTGAGTGAAGGGATATCTTACTTGCTTGTATCTCTCTCAAATTGAGATTTCAGCCCCACACTGCCAATTAACTAGGATTGAATAGGGACTGGCTGAATACAAGACAGAGCCACCTAGCCCAATCACATCATTCAGGTTCCCAGAGTCCAGGATGCAGGACTGAAAGGGACCTTTGTATAGTTATAGAGGGAAAGCCACAGTCACCAGGTCCTGCTCTTTCCTAAAGGGCTGGTTAACAACTCCTGGAGCCCGCAATCCAATCTCATCTTACCAGCTTTTCTAGTCAAACTGTGAAAAAATAATCATGGGGTAGAGATAGCTGGAAAACTCTGACAACATGACAAATTTGAGTAGATCAATTCCCCCAAGGAACAACCAAGGAGACACAAAGGAAGATGCTATTCACAAATGAATTGGTGAAATTTCAGAAATAGAATTCAGAATATGGATGGCAAATAAAATTAATAGAATGGAAGTAAAGTTGGAATTAGAAATTCAAGGAGTAGTTCAAAAGTTGTCTCAAGAAATCAATGATTTCAGAGACAAAATGCTCAAGGATATGGACACAATGAGAAAGGAGATAGCAGAGCTCAAGTAAATGAAAAAGCTATTCAAGGAGCTCTGAAATACAGTAGAATACCTTGGTAATAAAGTGCACCAGACAAAAGAAAGGATCTCTGAAATCAAAGAAAAAGCTGTTGAATGCTCCCAACCACACAAAGAGGAAGAGAGACAGAGAGCAAAACCTCATTCATCCCCAAGAAAGTTGTGGGACCACTCCAAAAGATCAAACATTCATCTTATAGGAATTCCTGAAGGAGAAGAGGATGATTCTAAAAGCACAGGAGCTATACTCCAAGATATCATGGAGAACAATTTCCCAAGCATGGCAAGAGGCCCAGAAATGCAGATAGTAGACAGTTCAGAACCCCAGCACAACTCAATACAAATGAAATATCTCCCAGACACATTGTAATTAACTTTTCCAAAGTTAACATGAACAATAAAAATTCTTCAAGCAGCCAGACCAAAAAAAAAAAGGATATTAAAATGACTGCAGATGTTTCAGGTGCAAATTTTCAAGCCAGAAGAGGATGGTTGTTGACCTTTAATCTCCTAAAACAAAACAACTTTAATCCCATGATCCTGTATCCTAGTGAAACTGAATTTCATTTGTGATGGAGAAATCAAACACTTTACAGATTTATACATGTTAAAGAAATTTGCCATAACTAAACCAGCTGTCCAAGATATTCTCAGACCCATCTTCCACAATGATAAGCTTTACCAAAGTAAACTCAACCAGAAAGCCTTGAACAAAACCTAATATCCATAATTGTCAAAGGATTAAAAATATCCACTAGACACTTGAAAAACATGACAACCAAAACATTACTGTGCTTATCAATAATCTGAATTAATGTGAATGACTTAAATTGTCCTCTAAAGAGACATAGGTTGGCTGACTGGATACAAAAACTCAGGCCAGATATCTGTTGCATACAAGAATCTCACCTTACCTTAACGTATAAAAATAGACTGAGGATGAAGGGATAGACATCTATAATACAGGCAAATGAAAATCATGAAAAAGCAGGGCTTACAATCTTATTCCAGATACAACAGGCTTTAAACCAAGAAAAGTAAGGAAATAAAATAGGCTTTAAGCCAACAAATGTAAGAAAACACTCAATAAGAAGATATTTCAATTATTAATATTTATGAGCCCTACCAGAATGCTCCACAATTTACAAAGGATACCCTAACAGACATGAACAATTTTATATCTTCCTGAACTATAATAGTTGGATATTTTAGCATCCCTTTGTCAGTGAAGGATAAATCCTACAAAAATAAAATAAAATAAAATAAACAAAGAAATATTGGACTACTTGATCCTACGAAAAAGAATTTAACAGACACCTACAGAAAATTTCATCCTAATAAAATGAAATACACATTCCTCTCTCCAGCCCATGGAACAACCTCTAAAACTGATCACATTTTAGGTCACAAGTCTAACCTCAGCAAATTTAAAAGAATATAAATTATTGTTTGTTTTCTCATGGGCTATCACAGAATAAAACTTGAACTAAACAACAATAGGATAGGAATCTTCACCCTCAAACAAAGTCATGGAAACTAAATAACCTTGTGTTGAATGAAAACTGAGTCGAAGATGAGATTAAGAAAGAATTAACAAATTTTTGGAACCAAATGACAATGGAGACATGAATTATCAAAACCTGCATGATATGGCAAAGGTTGTCCTAAGAGGGAAATTTATAGCTTTGCAAACGTGCCTCAAGAAAATGGAAAGAGAGGAGGTCAACAATTTAATAGGACATCTCAAGCAACTGGAAAAGGAAGAGCATTCCAACTCCAAACGCAGCAGAAGAAAAGAAATAAACAAAATTAGAGCAGAATTAAATGAAATTTAAAACAAAGGAATCATTTAGATCAACAAAGTAAAAAGTTGGCTTTTTGAAAAGATTAACAAAACTGATAATCCTTTGGCTAACCTAATTAGAAACAGAAAGGTAAAATCCCTAATATCATTAATCAGAAATGATAAAGGAGAAATAACAACAGGCAGCTCAGAAATAAAAGAATCCTTAATGAGTACTATAAAACACTCTCTTCTTAGAAGTATGAAAATCTGGAGAAAATGTACCAATACCTGAAAACACATCACTTTTCTAGACTCAGCCAGAAAGAAATGGAAATGTTGAATATAGCTATGCCAACCACTGAAATAGCATCAACTATAAGAAATCTCCCCAAAAAGAAAAGTCTGGGACCAGATGGATTCATATCAGAATTCTACCAAACCTTTTAAGAGGAACTATTATCTATATTACATAACATTTTCCAAACATAGGAAAAAAAGGAATAATTCCCAAAACATTCTAAGGAGCAATTATCACCCTGATCCTCAAACCTCAAAAAGACCACCAAAAGACAAAATTATAGACTGATATGACTAATGAATATTGATGCAAAATTTTTCAATAAGATCCTAGCAAAGAAAATTCAACAACACATCAAAAGAATTATACACTATGACCAAGTTTTATTTAACCCTGGGTTACAAGATTGGTCCAACATATGTAAATCTCTAAATATAATACATCACATAAACAAAATAAAAAACAAATACCATATGATTTTCTCAATTGATGCAGAAAGAGCTTTTGATAATATCCAGTATCCTTTCATGAACAATCCACTTAATAAAATGGGTATAGAAGGTAAATTTCTTAAACTGATAGAGGCCATCTACAGAAAAAAAAAAAAAAAAAAACAGGCAATACCATATTGAATGAAATAAAATTGAAAAGCTTTCCACTCATATGTAGAACTAGACAAGAATGTCCATTTTCTCCTGTGCTATTCAACATAGTAATAAGTAAGTCTTAGCCATTGCAATCAGGCTAGAGAATGCAATCAAGGGTATCCAAATTGGTTCAGAGGAAATGGTACTGTACCTCTTCAATGTTTATGTGATGTTATGCCTGTAAACCCCCAGAGACTCAACTACAAAACTCTTAGAATCGATCAAGGAATTCAGCAGCGTTTCAGGACACAAAATCAATACCTACAAATCAGGAGCTTTTATACATACCAACAATAGTCAACCTGAAAAAATAGTCAAGGCCTCTATTCCTTTTATAGTGGTACCAAAGAAGATGAGACATTTGGTAATTTACCCAACAAAGGATGTGAAAGATCTCTATAAAGATAACTATGAAGCTCTGAGAAAAGAAATAGCTGAAGAAGTTGACAAATGGAAAACCATACCATGCTCATGCCTGAGAAGAATCAACATTGTTAAAATGTCCATACTACCCAAAGCAATAAACAAATTTAATGCAATCCCTATTAAATCACCACTGTCATACTTTAAAGATTTGGAAAAAATTCTACCTCATTTTATATGGAATCAGAAAAACCTTGAATAGCCAAGATATTACTCAGAAATAAAAACAAGTCAGGAGGAATCAAGCTACTAGACTTCAGGCTATAATATATCCAGTGATTGAAAAAGCATGGGACTGGCACAAAAATAGAGAGGTAGATGTATGCAACAGAATAGCTAAACAAGAGAAGAACCAAGCCACTTATCAGCATTTGATCTTTGATAAGCCTAACAAAAATATAAATTAGCGGAAAGATTTACTATTTAACAAATGGTGCTGGGTGAACTGGCTGGCGACTTATAGAAGATTGAAAGTGGAACTTCACCTTACACCATTAACAAAAATTGGTTCTCACAGGATAAAAATTTAAACTTAAGACATGAAGCTATAAAGATACTTGGAGATAGTTCAGGGAAAACACTTGATTAAATTGTCCTGGGAGAATATTATATGAGGAGGAACCCCCTGACATTTGAAGCAACACCAAAAATATATTACTGGGATCTGATCATACTAAAAAGCTTCTGCACAACCAAGAACACAGTAAGTGAAGCAAGGAGACAGCCCCGAGAATGGGAGAAGATATTTGCAGGTGGTTTCTGAAGCAGTTTTGATAACTAGAATCCACAGAGAACTCAAACTGATTAATAAGAAAAGAACAAGTGATCCCATTTCATTGTGGACAAGAGACTTGAACAGAAGTTTCTCAGAATAAGACAGGCACATGGCCTACAGACACATGAAAAAATGATCATCATCATTAATCATCAGAGATTTACAAATCAAAATCACTTGAGAATATACTCTAAATTCAGTAAGAGTAGCCCTCATTACAAAATACCAAAAGTACAGATGGTGAAAATGTGGAGAGAAGGGAACACTTCTGCACTGTTTGTGGGAATGCAAGGTAATGTGTTACTTTGGGAAAGAAGTCTGGAGAACACTGCGGGATCTGAAAGCAGACCTGCCTCTTAATGCTGCAATTCCTCTCCTAGGTATACAACCAGATGATCAAAAATCATTTTACAAGAAAGATATTTGCAACATCCTGTTTATCCCGGCCCAATTCATAATTGTCATGTTGTGGAAGCAGCCCAAGTACCCATCAACCCATGAATAGATTAACAATTTGTGGTATGTTTATATAATGGAATATTATGCAGCCATAAAAAGATGGCTATCTTACCTCTTTATGTATACATGGATGGAGATGGAATATATTTTTCTTAGTAGTGTATCTCAAGAATGGAAGAAAAATATCCAATGTGCTCAGTACTATTTTGAAACCAATCTATAATCACCCACAATTTCATACAAATGATAAAACACAACTATATCCCAGAATGAAGTAGTAAAGATGAGGGTCAGTAGAGGGGGTAGGCAGGGTGGATGGAGGGTAATCAGTGGGATCTCACCTATGATGTATTTCACAAGGGTATATGTCAAATCTATTAAGAGTAGAGTATAAGTGTCTTAACACAACAGTTAAGTAAGTGAGGTGAAGGCTATTTTAAACATTTTGATGTAAGCACTCCAAATTGTATATAAAATCAGCACATTGTATCCCATAAAAGCATGAATGTACATAATTGTAATTTAATAAAAATACATATATAAATAAATTATATGCAAATGTCAAATAAAATAAACTATAGATGTTTAAAGATTTAAAAAATGTTTTCAGATTAATATGAGAGTACAATTAGATTGCCTTGTTTGCATTTAGAAAAGTCCAAGTTGTAGTTGAGCCCTTCACCTAAGAGCTGTGACATATACTCTTACATGGTGTCCATTAAGAGTTTACCAAGCTCCATCCCTTACCCCACTCTCCTTTGCCAGTTTCCTTCTCCCCCCTTGAGTTTGAATGTGTTTTTCTGTCATGTGGACATGCAGCTGTTCATCTACTGGTTTCATATTGGTATTAAATAAATTGGTTACTTGCCTTCCCATTCTTGTGCTATGAGGGAGAATGTTCTTCAATTTCATCCAAGTTCATACAAAAGATGCAAATTTTCCATCTTTTCTTATGGCTGAATAGAATTCCATGGTATGCACATACCACAGTTTATTCATGCATTCATGTGTTTATGGGCACTTGAGTGGATTCCACATCTTGGTAAGTGTGAATTGAGCTGTAATAAACATTCTAATGCAAGTATCCTATGTTGAAATGATTTTTATTTTTCACTTCTGCATAGGTACCTAGCTATGGGATTGCAGGATTAAATGGAAGGTCTACTTTTAGTTCTTTTAGGATTTTTAATGCTTCTTTCCATAGAGGTTGTATTACTTAGAAATCCCACCAACAGTATAAAAGTGTTACTTCTCTCCACATCCATGCCAGCATCTTCAGTTTTGGGAATTTGTGATTTGGACTACTCTCCCTGGGCTCATGTCATGTCTCAAGGAGGTTTTGAGAGCGGATGAGCAGTTTTTCATGTGTTTATTGGCCATTGATCATTTGTTTGTATTTTTTTAGAGACGGCTATGTTCATGTCTCTTATCCACTGATACTTAGCATTGCTTGCTCTTGTTGATTAATTTGAGTTCTCTGTAGATTCTACTTATCAGAATTTTATCATATTTTTAGCATGTAAATATCTTCTCCATTCTGCAGATTGTCTGTTGTATTTAGTTGTTCTACTCTTAGCTGTGCAGAAGATTTTGGCTGTATCATGTCCCATTTATTTATTTGGTGTTGTTGAAATTGTCAATGAGGTTTTCTTTATAACAGTAAAGCTAAGAATCACATCAATAACATCCTTCCCAGTGGCTTCAAAGAAAATGAGATACCTGGGAGTATGGCTAACAAAAGTCATGAAGCATTTGTACAGAGAGAACTACGAAACCCTTAGAAAATAAATAACAGAAAATATTAACAAGTGGAAGAACATATCATGTGCATGGCTAGGAAGAATCAATATTGTAAAACCGTTCATCCTGCCCAAATCAATCCACAGACATAATGTAATCCCCATTAAAGCATCAATGTAATACTTTGAACAACTTGATAAAAATACTACTTTGTATTATATGGAACCAGGAAAAAAAACTGAATAGACACTGGAGTAACAAGAAATTACAACAAATCTGGAGGTATCATGTTACCAGACTTCAAGTTACACTACAAGTCTACAGTAATAGAAACACCAAAGTACTGACATAAAAAATAGAGATATAGATCTACAGAATACTGTAGAGAACCTAGCAATTAAACCAACCACATATGACCATCTGATCTTCCATAAACAAAACAAAACCTGTAAACCCTTTAAGAAGAAGATGTCAAATCCTGCCAAGACTGGGTTTTTTTCCCATTAGGGCAGTGTATATCTTTCTGGCCCAGGTTGGGTGTAGAAATGGATCCTGGAACAAATTCCTAGAGTGATAGGCCTCAGGATATTACTTGATACTTTATTTTACTGTGTCTGAGATATTTCCCAGATTGCAAAGCAGAATCCTCTCAGCTCTTCTATTTACTCTCCCAAAATAGATGACAACTTTCCCTGAGCCATGAAGTCTAAGCTTAGGGGATGAGTGAAAAAGGCATTGGTTTAGTCCCAGCTGCTGCTGTCTCACTAGGATGTGAGAACTCTCAATGCACTAGCATTGAGTCAGCACAGCTGCAGGAATTGCCCAAGAACTGAAGCCTTTGTGGCCTGACTGCTTTAAGAATTTAGTACAAACTCAAGGTTGCTTTCTCTCAGGCACTGGTGAGGTTAGCCAGAACTTAGGTATCAGGCCAGAGGATTTCTCTCTGTGTGTGCTGGTCTAAATGCTCCCTCAATCTTGACTGGCAGAATTCTGTATTGTATTCCCTGTGCCAGGGAAGGCATAAATTTCAGTACAAAGTTTAATAATTACTTCACTCTCCCTCCTCTAGGGCATTTTTAGTAGGATCTTTTAATTACTACTTCAGTGTTGCTGCTCATTACTAGTTGTTTAACAGGATTTCTATTTATTTGATAAAGACTTGTAAAATGGTGCGTTTTCAGGAGTTTGGTCATTTCCTCTACATTTTCTAGTTTTTGTGTTAGAGATTTTCATGATATTCACTGATGATATATTGTATTTTGGCAGTATCTGTTGTGATGTCTTCTTTTCTGATTAGTGTCTGTGTTGTTCCTTTCTCCTCTATTTCTGGTTAATCCAACTAGAGATTTGTCTATTGTTTATTAAAAGAATCAACCTATTGTTTCATTGATCCTTTATGTTATTAATGATATTTTGGTTTCCTTTTCATCTAGTTCTACTATGAGAATTGCTACTATTATTTTTTTTCTAAAAGCTTGGGATTTTGTTTGATTTTCATTTTCTAGTTCCATGAGGTGAGACATAAGATTGTAAATATGTTTTCATTCTGAATTTTTGATGTAAGTATTTAAAGCTATGAATTACCCTCTTAATACTGATTTTTTTATGGAATAATTTTTTGCAAGCTTTTGTCATGATAGTCATTCAATTAAAACTCTTTTGATTTCTGTATTAATTACATCACTGTCCCACAGATCATTAGGAAGATTGTTTAATTTTCATGACTTTGTTTAGATTTGAGAGTTTCTTTCATAGTTTATATCTACTTTGATTACACTATAATTTGAGAATATATACGGAATTCTATCATATTTCTGAATTTACTAAGACTTGTTTGTGATATATAATATATCATGAAAAATATCCCATAGCCTAAGGAGAAGAATATATATTTTTCATTTGCCAGGTAGAATATTGCATAGATGTCTGTTTGGCCCATTTTTTTCTAGTTTTTTTTTTTTTTTTGCATTCTATTTATTTATTGATTTTTTATTTTTTTAACATGTATTTTATTATTCTTCATTACATTATTCCCCCCTACCCCCCAGTGGTAAGACAGAATTTATTCACAGAAAAGAATACAGAAAACACTAAAGCTCCTGGTAGAGGGAGAGAATTCTAGTGGGGAGAGAGAAGCTCTCTCCGTTTCTCTCCCGGTCTTTCCCCATCTCCTCCTTTAGGCCTTTAGTCT
>CAUYON010107974.1:0-11344 GCA_963573935.1 Arctocebus calabarensis
TCTTTATATAGTGATCAAGAAAATGCCATGAAGGCTATCTGTAACAGTACGATGAAAACATTTCTGAATGTATATGAATCATGCCCTATGATTGCACCAATGTACAGAATTATGATTCAATAAAATTATAAAAAAAAAAGAGCTTTTTTTTAAATAAAAGGAAACCACTCTCATTTCTAAATGTGCTGCTTCCGTCAGTATATCTCAGTAATTTTATTATTTTATATGAATCAAATCAAATTTTCCATAGTGTATTCTTTAGCAGACATCTTTCTATCACTGATTGGCTGGTGTCTGTGACTTTTAAAACACATATAAAATAAAATAGATATTATCATGAATTAAAGATGGCTACAAATTCTTTGCCCTTCATGCTATTGAGAAACAGATTATTTTACTCTCTCTGTCTCTGAATCTGGGGTGACTTTGTAATTTTTTCTGTCCCACAGAATGAATAGGAGTGACTGTTTAATTTTCATGACTGAGTCTTAAGACATTAGCCCTAGGGTAGTCTTGAAATAGAGGCATCAATAGAAGGAAAATCATGAAAATTATTAAATCTCAAATATGCCCATTCGATAGTTGCTGGACCCTTTGATTACTATGACATAAAAATTAGGACCCTATGGCTTTCACTTGTACCTCTAAGAATGTTCTCACATGGAAGCCAGTCACCATGTAAGAAGCTCAGTAGCCTTTAAACCACCTCTCACGTTGTAAGGAAGCCCAAGTCACATAGGGAGAGAGAAGTTACCTGTGGAAATGCTGTGGTACCAGAAATATAGGTGAAACTTTCTCAGATCTTCCAGTTCAGCTCTGTCAGTGGCTGAATGCAGGTAAATAAATGACCCTGGTTAATGCCATGTAGCAGAAGTACTACCTAGAATAGCCTGCCAAATTTCTACTCCCCAGCATAGTGAAAATAACAAATTGCTTTTGTTTAAGCTAGCATGTCCTGAGATGATTTATAATGTGCCATAGACAACCTACACAGATTACGTATATGTATATGTAATACACACATGTATTTGTAATTTAAAATGAGGAGATGAAAAATGAAACTATTAATAAGAGATGGCATTATATTTCCACTAAAAAACAGTACACATAGATATACCCTGTGTTGGAGATGGGCCCAAGGTAGATACAAAACTCCAATGAGAGGTGTCTCACTATGTACTTTTCAAAAATATTTTATACCACGTGATTATACTTTAACTATTTAAAATTTTCAAAGTGAAATTAAAAAAATACCTGGGTGAGGAGAGATAGAGATAATAGAGAGAGAGAGAGAATATGAAGGAGAGAATGGCTTGGCTTTGGAAATGCCTCTAGAAGTTCTATTTTTGAGTAGCCTGGATGGCAGCCCTAAGGTAGTCTTCAGATAAGCTCATCAATGGAAATGTGATCAGGAAAAAGTATTGAATCTCATATATACTCTATGACTGTCCCTTTAATTCTTGGGAAGTAAGAGGCCCCCTTGAGCCAAAAGAGGTAAACTTAGGTACAAGGTTTAAACTTAACATCTCTCCTCAAAAGAAGCCTCAATTCTACTTTATCAGAAAATGTCTTTACATTTTAGTAAAGATCTACATAAATCACCTAAAATCTATAAACTGCCCATAACACTTCCTTTAATATGAAGAGTTTACAAAGTAGGCATTCAGAAGGGGTGTGTGTGTGTGATGGTACAGTTGTTGTCACTGAATGTGATAGTTTAGTAAATATTTATAATGTTAACTGAGCATTTCAGCAATTAATAAAGGATGTCTTTTAACTGGAGTTTATCAGAAACCATCTTGAACTCCTTCTTAGTGACGAAAACGAAACATGTTTCTATACTAAGATCTTTGTTGTGCTCCGCAAAAAAAGTGGAGTTGTAATAGAAAAGCATGCAATGCAATTTATGACCATTTTTGACAAATGACTAAAACAGCTTCTCAGTAGAATAAACTGATTTCTTTCTTATGCTAATCATCAAAACAAACTGACCATAGTATTCAATTAGCACTGCATGGCAAACTTGGATTCGAGTATGACTCAAGAAGGTATATCTTTCTTCTCATAAAACTTTTATTCTCAGGATACATTCATTCACACACACAGTGAAAAATTATCCCTGTATAGAGATATTTCTGCATCAGTATTTTGCCTTAAGTATTGTAAAACATTATTCCAACATTGCAACTTTTCATGTCTTTGAAAGCTAAGAATGTAACAGTTGAAGAAAATGCACTTGTCATAACAAGCAATCAAAAGAATAAATGCACACATGTGTGTACATATACATGTGTACACTAAAGTCTAATCGCATGATCTTCAACCTCGTGAAAAAATAGTGAGTGTGATCACCACAAGCATTTACTTTTCAAGTCACAGAAAACTTTCATCTGAAAACATAGGATTAAAATTTGATTAATTTACCTGGGGAGAGAATTAGTAGGTTAGATATAGTCTTAAAGCAAGTATTTTGTCCTTCATCCTTTGAGGCCAAATCTGCTCTGGTACCTTGTTTATTATACTTGCCATCTGATAACTGCTTCTTCCATTTTCATGAGAAAACATTCACCAGGGCAGGGAATACACCTTTCGCCCCTGTCCCAGACTGAGCACAGTCCAGATTAGACCTATGACCCGCACAAAGTAAAGCACCAAACCCAGATGTATCCAGGTGACACCCACCTACCAGAGCCCAGTCTGGATATCAATCCCAGCTGACTCACCAACGTCTGAGAAATAAGTGCTTTTGATGTGTGCTGCTGTGATTATTTTCAAATATCTGCTACACAACAATATTCAACTGATACAATTCTTTAGGATATTTTGGGGAAAGGTACAGTGAATTTTTCAATACCATCTGCTAAAGACTCTCTATTTACACTTTTGATTTCTGGCTGTACTTAAGCAAACACTAGACAAATTAAAAATATAGAGAGGAATTGATACAAACATCTGAAAAAAAAATTCTGATTGGATCCAGGCATCAGAAGATACAAGTAAGTTCAGAAAAAACAAACGAAAGTAAAGTCACAAAATAGACACAGTGCAATTCTACTTTATTAGTAACTAAGACAATGATGTTACAGAAAAATAGAATCACTTACACATTTATATTTCCCTTTACAAAAACAATAAATCTTTCAGCCAGCTGTAGTGACTCACGCCTATAATCCCAGCACCCTGGGAGGCCGAGGCAGGTGGATTGCCCTGACCTCAGAGGCTCATGACCAGCCTGAGCCAGAGAGAGACCCCGTCTCAACAACAACAACAAAAAGCTAGGCATTGTAGCAGATTCCTGTAGTCCCAGCTACTTGAGAGGCTGAGGCAAGAGACCCTCTTGAGCCCAACAATTGGAAGTTGCTGTGAGCTATGATGCCACCGCACTCTACTGAGGGCCACAAAGTGAGACTTTGTCTCAATAAAAAAATTTTAAAAACTTTCTTATACATAGTACTTTTTGTCATTTGACTATGCTATTTGGAGAAAATGGAAAACGTATTTTAATCTTCATTTTATAAATTAGACATCTAGAACTCAGAAGGTTTAAATGCTTTATCTATTATCATCCAATGCAAAGATTTTACTCTTTTTTTTCTCCCAGTCATGGCCCTTTCCACAATAATACTTTTCACCTCAGTTTTATCAGGAAAATAGAAAAGTAAAGATATGTTCTTATCCTAACCTGTAATTCAATATAGCATCTTTCCCGAGAACCATAAAATGCAAAACATTAGAAGTGATTATCTAAGGATATTGCTTGTAAGCTTCTCTGGGTTCATTTGGTTTTGTCTGTGGTACAGAAGTGTCATCCGGGTCAATCACTCAGACCCCCTTAGTGGTTGGCCTCCTACCTAATGTCTGACCAAAGCTGAGTCCAGCCGTGGATGAAGTCAGAAATCGGGAAACAAAAGGCATGGTCTTGGCTCCTATGTAATGGAGAAAGCAGAAGCAAACTGCCAACAGTAATTAAAAATATATCTTGGTCCTAGGTTGATATTTAGCATCTTGTCCATTAGCTTACTGGCTCGAGGGTTCACAGCCTTTGTGGTCATACCATTTGAGGGTTTTGATCTGGGCATTGTGGTAAACTCCAAACATTTGCCAGAACTCACTGGAGCTATTAATAGAAAAATCTAAAAAGTTATATCATATTAGATATTCCTGTTTTGGTGTGTTTTTCCATGGGGTAACAGAATCACTACCTTTCTCATTAACAACAACAAAGTGCTATGCTAATATCCCACTAGTCAAACATAAAATAAGTCCCTCATCTAGTTTTAGTACTGGCATGGTCTCAGAATAAGAGCCAGGTATTTCATTCTGAAAACAAATATCACCTACTATGTGCTAGGCATTATGATACAAGGTTAAGTAATACAAAAATTTAAAAGCACTCCTTTGACTGGATATTTGCTAGTTTTTGTAATAAGAAAGTGATTAAGTCCTCTATTCTGCTTAAATAGATCATCTGCTTAATAGTTAATTCATTCTAGAGACACTGATAGACCACCAACCATGAGAAAAATGTTGTTCATTCAGAGATCTTCTCCAGTTAAAACTTAACGAGTTTAAAGTCAAACAAGAGCCCCAGGAATTAGTGTTTCTACTCTGAGCCCCAGTGACGTATGTTGTCATTTGTTCATTTGAGGGAGGCCTTTAACCAATGTGAATACTATAGTCACTTTCTCAAGACTGTTCTATTTCCCACAATTCCCACCAGATTCTGCTTCTGTGATCCAGATAAAAAGAGGGGAGAAACTCTATTTCACTTGTTACCTTTGTCACCTGGCTCTAAGCAATGCATTCCGAACATCTCGAGCTTCACAAGTTCTTCCATTAGAATAATCTTTTTAAGTTCAACCTACATCTCTTTTCTCTAGAGCCATGTATTCAAATATGGTAGCCATGCATGGCTATTGAGTGCTTGAAATGTGTCTATATCCAAATGTGATAAGATACATGCCAGATTTCAAAGGTTTAACACAAAAAATTATGCAAAATATTTCATCAGTAATTTTTATATTCATTACCTATAGAAATGGTAATAAGTTAGACACACTGAGGAAAACAAATAATTCAAATTAACTTTACCTGTTTATTATTTTTCTAATTGAATACTAAAGAAACTTAAAGTACTCATGTGGCTGGCATTAAAATTCTGTTGATCATCCCTACTTTAGATTATCAGCTCAAGCACCTTGGAGTAGATGGATGAATACATTATGTTTTTTTTTTTCTTCCTTTTGTTTCTGGACTGGTGTTCTAGCATCTTCCTCCTCCAACTTCACATAAGAATGTAATTTCTCGCCATGGAATACTATTCAGCCACTAAAAAAGATGGAGACTTTACATCTTTTGTATTAACCTGGATGGAAGTGGAACACATTATTCTTAGCAAAGCCTCATAAGAATTGAGAAACAAGAATCCTATGTACTCAATTCTGATATGAGGACCATGACCTAGCACACAGTGGGAGGTGGGGGATGGGGATAGCAGAGAGAGGGAAGAGGGAGGGGATGGGGGATCATGGGGGTGGTGCACCTTTTGGGGTGGAACACTATCATAAGACAGTCTTTATCTAACACAAGCAGTCAGTGTAACCTGGTTCTTTGTACCCTCAATGAATCCCCAACAATAAAAATAAATAAATATAAAAAAATTGTAAAAAAGAATTTTAATTTCTCTAATATCAAAGAATTAATGTAGATGCCTGGGACTGGGTCCCTTACAAACTTTTTAATACCTTCAAAGTTAATTAAGGTTCAAGGAGAGTATCCTAGCAGACCTAGTGAAAGTTACATGCTACATTAGCTTTCTGTAGCTTCCTTAATGAATGACCACAAACTTAGCGGCCCAAACAAAGTTCATTTATTATTATATGACTCTGTAGATCAGAAGCCTGACACAGCTTTCACTAGGCTAACTAGAATCAAGGCATCAGCATGGTTGTGCTCCTTCCCGTAGGCTCTGGGTAGGGTTCATTTTCTTGTCTTTTCCAACTTCAAAAGATAATTCACATGTTGCAAATTTCTCAAAGGGCTAATAACCAGAATCTATAGAGAACTCAAGCAAATCAACAAGAAAGGAGCAAAAACTCAATTAATCACTGGGCAAGAGAAATGAATAGAACATTCTTTCAAGAAGACAAAAGAATGACCAACAAACACACGAAAAATATACTCATCATCCTTAAGCATCAGAGAGGTGCAAATTAAAACCACCTTGAGATATCACCTAACTCCAATGAGAATAGGCCACATTACAAAATCCCAAAGCTGCAGATGTTGGTGAGGTGCAGAAGGAAGTGAATACTTATACACTGTAGGACTGCAAACTAATACAGCTTTTTTGGAAAGTAGTATGAAGACTCCACAAAGAGGATAAGTAGACCTTCCATCTGATCCTGCAATCTCATTACTAGGTATCCTCCCAGAAGAAAAAAAATCAATTTACCATAAGGACATTTGTACTCAAACTTCATAATTGCAAAAATGTAGAAACAACCCAAGTGCCCATCTACCTGTGAATGGATTAACACACTGTGATATATGTATACCGTGAAATTCTATTCAGCTACAAAAAATGGAGACTTTACATCTTTTGTATTTACCTGGATGGAGTTGAAAAACATTCTCCTTAGTAAACTATCTCAAGAATGGAAAAACAAGCATCCCATGTACTCAATACTAATTTGAAACTAATATGTAAATAACTACATGCTCACAAGAGAGGGAAAATACAATGAAATTCAAGAATGGGGAGGGAGAAGGGAGAAAGGGCTTAGCAAGCGCCCACCTATTGGGTAAATTGTAGGGGTATAATATAGACTCAAATACAACTTGGACTTTTTCTAGCAAATGCAAACAATGTTATCTAATCATATGTGTCATCATGTTAATCTGAAATAGTAATAATAATAAAACAAAAAACAAAAGACAGCCTGCATTACCTGGCTTATTGTCCCTTACTCTATCTTCAAAGCTAGCAACAGGGCATTGAATCCTTCTCATACCTGTCCTTCTGATTTCTTATAGTGCCTCCCTCTTCAACTTTTAAGGGCTCTTGTGATTATAGTGGGCCCACCCAAATAATCCATGATGGATTTCCCATCTAAAGTCTTTGTCTTAGTCACATCAGCAAATTCCCTTTTGCCTAATGTTCTCAATATTAGAACATGGCCATATTCTGCCTACCATACATACCAAACTTCATTTAGCAACTCTAAAATAAGTGCATACTTTATTTGTACATTTTTTTTATTATTTGTACATATTTTATAAGAAGGGTATCTCTGAGTGAATATAGAACCTTGGACATCTGATAGGCAAAAAGTGTCACCCTGGCATATGAGGTGAAGATAATCTTATGAAGGGTACAGATCAAACATAAGCTTAGAGGACAGTTTTTCTGGAACTCTAATAATAGTAACTTCTGTTCCAAATGATTTATGAAAATGTGTCTTGTATATGTAAATGTTTTTAAACAGAGCATAATCTTCATTCCCAGAAGACTTATTAATCAGGGCATCATTGTCTAGCTAAGAATCTTTAAAGCAGACTTGCAAGAATATTCGAAAAACTCAAATAGATCAGAAATTATATCTGGATTCCCATACTGCTATTTTCACCCTCTTACCTTATAAAACCTTTGTTAGTGCTACCAGGATCTCTAAATCAGAGTTTGTCAATATTGACATTAACATTTGGGGCTTTTATTTGTTGTGGGGCTTGCCCTGTACATTGCAGGATATTTAACGGGATCGCTGGCCTCTACCCACTAGACGCCAGGAGCACAGACGTACTTCCCCCCAAGTTGTGACAGCCACCATGTCTCCAGACATTTCCAAATGCAATGAGGGAAGAGTATAAAATCACCCTCTGTTGAGTAACACACATACACACACACACGCACACACATGTGATTACCCTAATTGAAATGAAAACTAATTCAGTAAGCCCATTCCTTTAACCCCTCAAAGAATAAAATTGTATGTTTTACTGAAGGTTTTCAGAATTATTGTGTGTATTAATCACCCCACACCCCAAAGAATCTAACTGGATTCTCTCTATGAAAGAAGAAATCACCATGTAGTAAAAAGTAGGAGCTTTGGAGATAGAGACTTACTGTAGCCTGGGTTGACATTTCAGAACTTTAATTCTCTCATGAATGAATGTGAATAATATGTCTCCCTTTATAAAATGTCTAGCACAATACTCACTGGTCCACGACAGCTGTTGCTTCTCTCTCCTCGATAACTACAGCCACCTCAGAACCCCACAAAAATCTGCTGAAATAAGAAAACTCAGAAGTCCTGTAAGATTGTGGACTAACTCACATGTGTATATGTGCACAAGAATACACATAGACATATACACACACAATGGTAGGAGATGGCTAAAATCAGGAGAAAACTGCTCTGCTCTGCTTAAATCCAAGTATGGATGTTCTAAGCCAAGTCTGATATTCTGCCTTGATCGTATGGCACATGCTTTGAGAAATACCCACTTTAAAGCTGAGACTAGGGGCTATTTTGCTTCACCCTCGAGTCCTTAAAGTTAAATCACAGAATCTTAGGATTTTAGACCTGGAGGAATTCTTAGAGATCACCTGGTCTATGAGTTTCCAAACTGTGCCTCCTGGATGCTTCTGTCTGCTCTGATGGGAGAGGCGAAAGGTAGATCCAACGCTGCACTTCCCAACCTCACTTCAACCAGTGTTAACACCACTTGGAGCCATTTTTACATACATAGCTTCCATATAAAATTTGTGTGATGAAAGGGTTCTGCTAAATTTTTATTTTTATTTTTCAAGCCATTGATTTAGTTCAGCCCCCTCATTTTGCAAAAATGAAAGTGACTTGACCTGTGCCACCCAGTGAATTATCAGCACCCTTTCCACTTCAGCTTCCTGCCTTTCTGGGGGTCTTTGTTGTGAGAACCGAGCTTGCTTACGATCGTTGTCAGACGCTGTACCAACTGCACTACAATCAGCCAAGGGCATTGTGCTGAGAAGCCATCAATTATCCCTAGTAGTCAATGAGAGTTTGCTGTTGTAAAGGGACTCAATTGAAGATAATCCATAAAAAATCAATTACATTATTATTTCTTAATTAGGGCACTTGACAAAATAGCTTTCCTCAGCAAAGCCATCAGTGAATAAGCACATAAATACACATAAATAAAGGCCGCTTCTGTCCCACTGAGCTCCTCGAGAAGTTCACAGTGACCTTTATTACCAAACGTTTTCTAGACAAGAACATTTGCATGTCTAAGAAAATTTTCAAGGTGTTTTTCTCTGTCAGGCAGAAGAATTAGTCCATCACAAGTACCTATAATAACTATAATAATAGTAATATATTTGTAGATTATCAAAATATCATTTAAAATTTTCTAATGCTTTCCAATTTAAAAAAAAGCTGTGCTCTCTTCAAGGCAGTGGTGAGCTTGACATATATCTCAAAGTAAGCTAAATATGTCCTTATACCTACAATCAATAAAGAGGTCCCTCACCATATGAGACTGTTTTATGATCCTTCTCCTTTCTTCCCTGAATTTACCCCATTGCAACTGAGTTTCTTCCTAGCTTCTAAGTCATGGTTCCAGCTCTGATTTGTAGCCTTGAATAAGTTCTTTGGATTTAATATCAGTTTTATTTGTCCATTCGATCACCATTTATTGAATGTCTGATTATGTGGCAGACACTATGGAAACAAAGGTTGTTGAATTACGGAGCTCATACTCAACACACCGGCAATTATGAGGCAGTGTAAACCCCAAAGCTCTGCAGGCTTCTGGGATCATTAAGTAGAGTGTTTTACCTATTCTTGGAAGAGAAGGGAAGATCCTCAAAGTGAATTACCAGCTAAGCTGGGTCTGGAATGATGAATACAAGTCAATAAGACTAAGATAGAGTGGAATATCATGTGTGAAGGCCCAGGAGTAAAAGAGGCTACGGCATAAGTCCAGACCTACAAATAGAGCAAAATGACTGGAGCTTAAAATGAGACTGGGTATGTTGAGTAGAGCCCATCTCGGAGTAGGGACAGGGGAGCTGTGGAGATAAGGTACTCTAGGCAAAAAGCAAAGCATAGGCAAATTCTCAGAGGGAAAATAAATCAGGAACTGACTACAACTAGTAAAGAAGGAGGGATGGTAGTGAGCAATGAAGCTGGAATCAAGATCGGAACCACAGAGGATCTCACAAGACATATTCCAGGGTTTGAACTCCTCTAAGAGCAAATTCAGCTCTAGCTCCGCCCCAGGTTAAGTAAGCCATTGTCCCCACATCAGTCAAATTGCTCTTTTTAAAATGTAGATCTCTATTCCATGTCCACATCCATCTTAAAATACTAATGGCTTCCCATCACAGTTCCTTACGATGGTCTAGTGGGCTTGTCATGATCTCCATCATGCTTCCTTCTCTGATGTGTCAAAACCATCTCCCCTTTGCCTATTTTGTTCCAGTTACATAAGCCTTCTGTCTGTTCCACTAGCAGGTTAAATCCCTTCCCTCCTCAGAGACTTTGCACTTACTATTCCCCCTGTCTAAGATACACTTGTCCAGATCTTGACCTGGATGAACTTAGCACAATGTCATCCCAGAGAGGTCTTCTGACATCATTTACTCTCAGGCTGCCCTCAGCTCAGCCCTCTGTTATACTCTACCTTATAATTCTCTTACATTTTCTTCACTGCTCTATCATTTTAATAGGTAGGGAAGGCTTACTGGCATTCTCTCTACTCCTGATGTAGAATGACTCAATGACAATTGATATGTATTTCTCATACACCGTAGTCCAAGGTAGGCAATTCCTGATTGAAGTGTGAATCTCTTATACACAATGATGCAAAGACCCAGGTTGCTTCCATCTGGTAGATCTGCCTACCGAGCTTCTAGGAAGGGAAAGAGAGTCTTGGCCTGGAAGTGAAACACAATGTTTTCTTTTACATTTCGTTTGAAAGAACGAGTCCCATGACAATGCAGCCAGCTACAGAGGCATCGCAGTATCTCTCTGCACAGTTATTTCCCAGCTACAGGTGCAATATATAAAGATAGCAGATTTTAGTAGACGATCATCTTTGCTACAATAGCACAATGAACATTTAAAATTATCTTGGTTGGCTCAGTGCCCGTGGCTCAACGGGCTAAGGTGCCAGCCACATACACCTGAGCTGGCAGGTTCGAATCCAGCCCAGGCCCACCAAACAACAATGACGGCTGCAACCAAAAAATGGCCGGGCATTGTGGCAGGCGCCTGTGGTCCCAGCTACTTGGGAGGCGGAGGCAAGAGACTCGCTTGAGCCCAGGAATTGGAGGTTGCTGTGAGCTGTAACGCCATGGCAC
>CAUYON010107978.1:0-14507 GCA_963573935.1 Arctocebus calabarensis
GTGGCTCAGCGAGCAGGGCGCCGGCCCCATATACCGAAGGTGGCGGGTTCAAACCCGGCCTCGGCCGAACTGCAAAACAAAAAAATAGCCGGGCGCTGTGGCGGGCGCCTGTAGTCCCAGGTACTAGGGAGGCTGAGGCAAGAGAATTGCTTGAGCCCAAGAGCTGGAGGTTGCTGTGAGCAGTGTGATGCCACGGCACTCTACCCAGGGCGATAAAGTGAGACTCTGTCTCTACAAAAAAAAAAAAAAAACTATTTGGTATTTTTTTCTTCATATCATTGTGATTTTTAGAATGTATTTAAATAAATTATTCATGCCTTTTAGTCTTTAATTTATAATCACATAAATAATATTTATGAGCTGGTGTGGTCACCCCTGCCTTTAATCCTAGCACTTTGGGAAGCTGAGGCAGGAGATCGCTTGAGGCCAGAAGAGCAAGAATGAAACCTCATCTCTACAAAAAAATAGAATAGCTGGACGCAGAGTCACATAGCTGGACGCAGAGTCACATGCCTGTGGTCCCAGCTACTCAGGAGGCTGAGGCAGGAGGATCCCTTGAGCTCAGGAGTTTGAGATTCCAGTTAACTATGATGACACCTCTGCACTCTAGCCTGGGCAGTAGAGTGAGACCTTATCTCAGAAAAAAATGTATTATATACTAGTATAATTAAACATTACCATGTATTTAAATAAGTTTAAAATTAAAACTTTTTTTTTTTTTTGGTAGAGACAGAGTTTCACTCTATCGCCCTTGATAGAGTGCCGTGGCGTCTTACAGCAACCTCGAACTCCTGGGCTTAGGAGATCCTCTTGCCTCAGCCCCCCGAGTAGCTGGGACCACAGGCGTCCACCACAATGCCCAGCTAAAAATTTTTTCATTTAACTATTTTTTTCATCAAACATACCAGATTTCTATTATTAAAATAATCAGTCTTTTCCCCTCTGATCTGTGATGCCACCTCTACCATGTACAAATTGCCCATACATTTGTCATTCTTAGTTTATGGTCCTTCCTATGTCTTTGCCTTGTCATGTGGGTTACTATCTGATAAAGCTAGTCCTTTGCTTTGCTTTCTCAGATTTCACTCGGCTATTTGTGAACTTTTACTCCTTATACATTTCAGGATTAAGTTTTCCAATGTAAACTTCATGACAGATTTTGATTAAAATTACACTGACTTAGAGATTAATTTAGGGAGAATTAACATCCATGCAGTGCTAGGTTGTCATTCATATCTGCATCTGTACTTAGTTGATCATTATATCCTTTTTAATTTTCCCCTCCTAACTTTGTTGTTGTTGTTTTTGTTAGGTTAATTCATAGATACTTTATAGTTTGGGGAATACTTATTTAACAATATCAAACAATGTTGCTTTTTATGCCCTGCATTTTATTAGACTTCAGATGTTGTAGGAGTGGCCTAATGGAACTGTTGAGTTATTGTAATCCAACTCTGAATCTGAATAAAGAACAAGTTACCCAGGGTTATGTTAATATTTGAGATGACATCATTTATCATGCCTTCTGAAATGCACCGAATGATTAGTTTTAAAATGAAATCAGTCCGTTGAAGTATTCACCCAAGAGATTTTAATAGATTTTTCTTTCCCAGTAATGCAGGAGGTCAGTTCTCAGTAAAACACACAAAGGCACAAGGTCATGAACTACTCTCTCTGAAATCTCTTTTATTTCAATAGCTCCCAAGTGTTAGAGAATTAATTGCTTGACTATAAAAGCTAGGTCCCAGAGAAGTTTCAAAAAGCAGCCAGATGGGAAAGAGTTTTATGACACATGTGGTCTTATACCCTAGCAACGAAAAACCAGAGGGAAAAAAGAAAAGCTTACACTTCTATTGTCAACACAATGCCTATAATTTTCCTTTCTTCTGGGAGATAAAAACTGAGACAGATGAAGGGCTATGCTTATATACCTGAATTTTCATGATGTTGGGCATTTGGGTTGTCATCACTTGCTCAGAAAAAGATTATAACTGCTCGTGGTCGTTTTTGCACAGGACAAAATACATAGTGAGCCTTTTGGGAAGCACTTGTTTAGACAGTTTGAGAGTTTTCTGTCTTTTGGGTACATAAATGTCTTTAGCATAATGAAATTATCTGGTCTAGGGAGCAAATACTACATGCATTGTATTTTGAAGACCTTTTTCCTTATTTTGCATTTCTTTTTGTTTTAATTGCTTTTTGTTATATTTTCCCCCTTTTGCATTCACTTTTAATAACTGGAACCACTGCAGGGTATGTCTGTCAGTGAGGAAACATGCCATGGCAGCATTGCTCAATTCAAAGCCCCCAAATTCCATGTAGTTGAAGCATCTTTGGTAAGACACATGCCCCTGAGCCTCAGTTTATTCATCTGACACAGGAGGGGTTTCTCAAATGTCCTCTTGAAACTTACGATGCTAAATATCTTCTTGGACTCGTGGCTTTTGAAGACCATTCTTGAAATTTCTAGAAATAAAAGTGGAAATTGACCAGCTCCTTAAAACCAATGAGAAGCTTAGCAGACCCAGTATTCATGATGTTTCTGCAATCCCCATGGAACTGAATCAGAAACAGTCAGAACACCGAGGCAGTCATGTGATAGCAAGCAGCAAAGTACAGACTTACTGTATGTTTTCAAAGTCTACATTTCTTCCAGTGATTTCTTAAGCTGCCATGAAAATTGGAATGGATGGGAATTTTTTGATTGTCAACAAGATAAAAGGCTCACAGATAAAGTCAGTTATCTGCTTCTTGTTCAGACCAAAAGGTGACCTTACCAGAAATTATGCTGAACATCTAAAGAATTAATCTGGATGAGTGAGCTCAGCCTGACATAAAGATGCTCTGATGCCCTTCTTAGCAATGATGTTGAAATAGCATCAGCTCTAGTTTGCTGAGGCAATAACAACTGTCAGGGGGAAGAAAAAGAAGAGAAAGAAACCAAAAAATTAGAGCCATTCCAAAGATAGAAGGTAAGAATTAGGAGACTGTCCTCTCGAAAGGCTTACTGAAGTCATCAATCAACCAGTATCTATCATCTGATGATCAAGACATCCTATCCGTATTCTCTGCCTTCCAGAAGCTTATGATTTAGTTCACAGCTGCCCTCTTTTCTCAGAAGAAGAAACCCCAGTTCCTGTAACTCTGACCTTGCACCACATACCTTAGAGCCAAGGACAGCATCTAGGCTGTGTGTCTTTGCGTCGTCTGTGGTTTGATTTTCCCATCCCTTTTAGTTCTTGTTGGCTTGTAGAGGCCTGGGTCCTAACATATTTCTAGCTAACCATTTTTCATTCTTGGAATCTACTTTAGTTGCTGTCGTGTTTGCCTTTCTAGCTGCATCAATTCCGAACCAGCCTGATTCTGAATTCTGCAGCCTGAGACCCACCAGGTGGCTGTGGAGTGCTAAGGCTTCTCCAGTGTCCTAGCTGTCTCAACAGAGCCCCATATGTGGGGGCTGGAGCCACGCTGCAGCCTGTCTTTTCTTGGAACTTTACTCTTCCTTGGAACCATAAATGTGCCTTGACCTACAGATGTGATTTCAAGTCCCTTCAGCACTCTGTCAGGACATCCACCACTGGGCATGCCCACAGTACTGTCCAGGGTATGGCTTTTCTATATTGTTTAAACAGAAAAGACCAGAACAAGAGCAATCTGTCCTTTGTTCTGGGAACCTCCTTCAGGGTTCCCATTGAGGACTTAAACTGAGTCTCTTCTAGAGGTAAAACTTGGCCTAAGCAAGAGTGAGAGTTCATCTCTATAAAAAATAGAAAAATTAGCTGAATATTGTGGTAAGCACCTATTGTCCCAGCTTCTTGGGCAAGAGGATCGCCTGAATCTAAGAACTTGAGCTTGCAGTGAGATAGGCTGACACCATTGCACTTTACCGCAGGTGACAGAGTGAGAACATGTGTCAAAAGGAAAAAAAGCAAAAGCAAAAAAAAGCTAGAGAGATAGTCATTCGTGGCTAGTGATTGGCTCACACCTATAATTCCAGGACATTGGGAGGCCAACATGAAAGGGTTGCTTGAGGCCAGGAGTTCAAAACCAGCCTGAGTGACATAGCAAGATCCTATCTCTAAAAAGAAATAATAAAAAATTAAAAATTAAAAATTAATTTTAAGAAAAGTCATTAGGAATAAAAGGCTCCAGATTGTTGGGCAAGGTGGTGTGCACATGTAGTTTTTGTTTAAGTCAATTACATGCATGTTTTATTAATCACAAGAGTGATTAGGCAAATACGTTAAAACTTTAAAACACCAATTAAATATACAAAAATATAGCTTACAAAAACTGTGAATGTTTAAAAATATTCTGGTACAGAATTCATAGTGTACAAAAAATGACTATGAAACCTGAGGCTTAGCAGTTTATAAGGCTTTTTTTGAATATCTGGTAAATAAACCCTAGAGGATCACTTGAAGCTAGTTCAAAAATGGTCTAGGAAATAAAGTGTGATTCTGTTTCTATGAACAATTAAAAAACTAGCCCCATGTGGTGGTGTGCCTGTCGTCCCAGCTACTTCTAGACTTTCCTCAAGGCAGGAGGATTACTTGAGCCCAGGGGTTCAAGGTGGCAGTAAGCCACTATGATTGTGCCACTGCATCCCAGCCTGGGTGACAGAGTGAGACCTTGCTCAAAAACAAAACAAAAAAAAAAAAGGAAAGGAAAGGAAACCATTGAGTGCATCTATGAAATGTGTCACTTTTTGGCCCTCATTACCTCTCACCTCGACCTGTGTAATAACCTCTTCACTCTGGACTTGCCAGCCCCACCCTCGCCTTTTCCTTCTACACTCTAACAATGGCTTCCCTTTGCCTTCCGGAGGGACGCTCACATTGGTAAGTATGATAGGTTTCTCCACAGATTGGCCATCTCCCATCACTCATCCCCATCTGTCCTGTGACATATGCCAAAGAATGGCCAGATGTTACATCTGATCTGATGTAACGCTCGTGTTAACTTTTATCCTGGGTATAACTAATGTCCCATTCCAGGTCCTGTGTTCCTACCTGTGGCCCCAGCTCATGTTATTCCTGTCCCCACGCTGCCCTCCTGTCACCTCCTATCTCCTCTCAAGCTGACCGGAAATGTTCTTGCCATCCCACAAATCAGAACACCTCTCTTCTTCCTGGTGTTATGGCTTTTAGGACCTTTGATCTTGTCCTGCATGTGATTGGCCATGTGCCCGTCTCTTCTATCAGCTTACAAGACATTTGGGTCCAGAGAAATGTAACATTCCTCTTCATGGTCACCATAGACATAGGTCATCGTAGGAACTCAAGGAATGGTGGTTGAAATGAACCTGTCCAAGTAAGGAACCCAGCCCGATGCACACGTGCACATTCCTATACTATAGACACACCTGTGCTCACGTGCACCTGCACTTACCAGCTCACTTGCAAATTCACTGTGCACACTCATGTATTGTGCACAAATACTTGCACCACAGGCAAACTTATATACACACCACATGCAAACTCACACACGTATGCACATGAATGCACACATCCACGTACATTTGTGTATCCTAGCAAAGATCTGCATAAATCTGCATACATCTGCATATACCTGCCTACACACACACACACTTTATCGTCCCTGCCAAACATGTATTCTGCCAAAGGTATTTGGGTGTGCACTGGTGAGCAATGTAGACTACACTCCCTGGGGTGTAGCATCCTGCCCTGTCTCTGCATCTTCTCAATGAGAGAAGACAGCGTTTTGGTCTTCAGGAAATTTAGAACAAACTGGTGGGGTAGGTTCAGCCTCTCTGTTTCCTCTTGGGGAGCTGCCCTGCCATCAGAGGGCAGGAGAGAGAAGGGCAGGGCTGCTGTGAGGGGGTTCAATGTTGGGAGGTTCATTTCCTCACAGACAGATGCTACATCTTCAATGTCCCTGTACTGAAGGTGGCAAAGTAGCTTCTACCTGCTGTCTTTCTTGCTTGGTTTCTCAATTAGCCTCATAAATCAGGCAGGGAAGGGAAAGTAATCTGTTGTGATTTCCCCCAATGACCCTAATAGAAGTGAGGAACCAAGGGCAGAGCTTGAGTAAATCACCGCATCTCTGTTCTGATCAGGTATCTTCAAGTTCACATAAGGCATGAGGGAAAGAGGCCAAGGACATTCTCCCCTATTATCAACTGGCATGTTTGTTTATTGCTTGTAGTGTTTAAAACATCACTTTAGGGATTTAGTGGGCCCCAAATACATATATGCTACTTTTTGGCTTTCCCAGGATGTGGAATCTCATTGAACAAAAGGCCGCTTCCATTTTTACCTGTTTGTTTACAACTGGTTTCTCTGGCAGGGCCTATGCTCCTCTGGCTTCTGCTGCCAGGAGAGTTGGTTTCAAATGCTGGGATATTCGTTTTCTTCCCCTGGGTATGACATCATCGTGTTGGCCACACCTCAGCAGGCATCTCCTCCAGCAGGAACTGTGCTTTCTTTGCCGTAATAAAATACTTCTGAAGATGTGGTCCGATGGTCCTGATTTCAGCCACATGTACGTTTCTGAGATGAAATGGTTCCTTGTTCTGCTCCGATGCTGAACTCAGCACTGGACTCTGTTCTTGCAGGATGTTGGGGGGGGGATTTCCTCTTCCCCTAATCTTAGGAGATTGAGGTAAGAGTTAGTGTTGCACTTAGGCTACGGGGAAGGTGAGGAGTGGGTTAATCATCATGGTACCAGTACCTGGGTCGCTATTTCACAGAGTTAGTGACTAGCTAGTGTCCCTCACCACTAAGGAAAGAGCAAATAGCAGAGGGGCTGAACCTTGGAATGGGTGACACAGGGGCTCAGTGTTTTCATCTTCTTAGGAGCTTGACAATTAAGACAAGATTTTAGTCTGCCTGGGACAGTTGACGTTGTCCTACAAATAAGTCTCAAAGAAATAATCGGTCTGTCACACTGCAAATATTTTACTAACTCCATTCCCATCAAAAGAGGGGTTTTTTGTTTGTTTGTTTTTATTTTGTCCTGTAATATCTGCATACTTCCCTCTCCCCAAGACACAGTCAAGTTTAAGTAGTGCTGTGGGAGCCGTGGATATGAATCTTACACTTATTCATAGCTCCTTTAAAGAGCACTGCCCAGGGGTGGTGCCTGTGGCTCAAAGAGTAGGGCACCAGGCCCATATACTGGAGGTGGTGGGTTCAAACTCGACCCCAGCCAAAAAGAAAACTGCAAAACAACAAAAAAAGAGCACTGCCCATCTCAGGGGCCTGTCATTGTTAGCTTTGGAGGCAATTATAGAGCACTAATTTATTTATAAAATTATACCTAAGGAAAAAATATTTCTAGACTTGTGTGCTACTTTTAAGATGTTGAAATTGGAAGGGAAATCTCCAAATGGAGATCTCAAAATCTCAAAAATGATGCAGGTTATGTGATGTGTTCCCTCTCAGACCCACCAGTCCTTTGGATAACATCCCCAAAAAGTCATTGTGGATCCTCTGACACCCTCCTCCCCCAACCAGGAAGGTGAAGCCCCTATTTCTCACACTAGCTCAGAGTTTCCAAAAATGTAACTTGTGACTCGTGCCACTGCTGGTATTCTGGAAAATTTTAGTGACACACAGATGGTCTCTTTTTTCCTTTAATACTTATGTATATGTTTTCTTACTCATTAGATAAAAATAATCAAAGGGTAGATATTCAAAGTAAAGTGAGGAGAGGTCTGATGGGGGAACCAAGTTAAGGTATTAAAAGAAATAAGTTTAGAGGTGGCACCTGTAGCTCAAAGGAGTAGGGCACCAACTCCAAATGCTGGAGGTGGAGGGTTCAAACCCAGCCCTGGCCAAAAACTGCAAAAAAAAAAAAAAAAGTTAGAAAAGTGGGGTCTGCCCAGGAAGATCTTGAAAGCAGTGATAAATATAATAAATGGCATCTCAGTAATAGGAATGGGCTTTGCAGAAAATAAGATGAAATTCTGCAGTTGCATTATTTAACTCTGACCATGAATGCAGTGCTGACTTTTTTTGTTGTTAATGGAAAATGGGATACTGATGATCAATGGGTTGTGATGGTGTCACAATTATTAATAATTATCACTGGTGGGAGTTATGCTTCTGGCAATAGCCACATAGGTTACTCAGTATCAAACTTCCCTCTGAAAACAACTAGAAAACTGGACTAAATATACAAACATCTTTTTTAGAACATTGGAGAGCTACCAAGGTACTGAGAATTTGCAATACCCAGATTAGAATATTTTCTCAGACTGCATTGAAATCGAGCTAAAAAAAACAAAAGGAGAAAATCCCCATATGTCTGGAAATTAGGCAATATACTTATAGGTCAAAGAAGAAATCACAATTGAAATTATATTTTTCACTGAGTATAATTAAATTTCTACATTTTAAAACTTGTGGGATGCTGGGCACAGTGGCTCATGCCTGTAATCCCAGCACTCTGGGAGGCCAAGGCCGGTGAAATGCCTGAGCTCTGGCGTTTGAGACCAGCCTGAGCTAGAGCGAGACCTCGAGTCTAAAAATAGCTGGGCGCTGTGGCAGGTGCCTGTAGTCCCAGCTATTTAGGAGGCGGAGGTAAGAGAATCGCTTGAGCCCCGGAGTCTGAGGATGCTGTGAGCTATGATGCCATGACACTCTCCCGAGGGTAACAAAGTGAGACTCTGTCTCAAGAAAAATAAAAAATAAAAAAACTTGTGGGATGTGGCTAAAGAAGGAAGTTTATAGCTTTAAAATGCAATATTAGAAATGAAAAGAAGGCTAAAAACCCAAAACCTAAGAATCAGGAAACCAAATATATTTTTAAAAGGAAATAAAGAAAAAAAGCAGAAATTAGTAAAATAGAAAATAAACCTAAAATTGATAAAAATCAGCAATGCCAAAAATTAGCACTTGGAAGAGTGATAAACCAAGACAAATTAATGTAGAGAAGACACAAATAATACAAGAAATTAAAAAAGGATATCACTTTCAAATCTACATTTGAAAACTAATCAGATAAATCACAGAAAATGTTATGCCTATGAATTTGAAAATTTTAAAGAATAGACTAATTCTTTTTTTTTTTTAAGAAAAAATGACTTGCAAAAATTGACAAAAGAATTAGACACAAATATACTAAAACGTAATATGGAAGCTAAATTCACTAATTAAAAAATCCTATGACAAAAAAAAATCAGATGGCTCCACTGATAAATTCTACCCATATTTAAAGAAGCTCTTTCTTTCAAAGAATAGAAAAAGAGAAGGCACTCTTCTCAACATGTTTAATGAAGCTAGCAAAACTTTAGTATCAAGATTTTTAATTTTATCAAAATAACCAACTTTTGGTTTTATTGCTTTCTCTCAATTATTTTCTGTTTTCAATTTTATCGATTTTTGTTCTTTATAACTTTGTATCCCTCTGCTTGCTTTGGGATATATTTAGTCATCTTGTTCTAAGATGAAAGCATAGACTACTAATTTCAAATCTTTCCTTTTTTCTAATATAAGTAATGCTATAAATTTTCTTCCAAGCACTGCTATGGCCTCCCTCCATAAATTTTGATATGTTGTTTTGTTTTCATTTAGTTTAAAATATTTAAAATTTTTTCTTCATTTCCTTGTGTGCACTGGACTACATTAAAATGAAGACTTCTATGCATTAAAAGATACTATTCAAAGAGTAAAGCAACCAACCACAAAGTAGGAAAAGTTATTTACAGCACATATAAATGACAAAGGGCTTTGATCTGTAATATATAAAGAGCTCCTACAAATCAACAAGGAAAAGATAACCCAGTAGAAAAATGAGCAAAAAACTAAAAAATCCAGATATTTCACAACAGAAGATACCCAGATGACTGACATATATGAAAAGCTGCTCAACCTCCATATTCATCAAAGATGTACAAATTTAAACCTCAGTGAGACGTCTCTATGTGTTTGCAATGGTTAAATACAGTACTAAGTACTAAAGAGGAGGAAGATCACCAGGAACTCTCATGTGCTTTTGGCAAGAATGCAACTTTGTACCACTTTGGAAAACGATTTTATATATATATATATATATATTTTTTTTTTTTTTTAGAGACAGAGTTTCACTTCGTCACCCTCAGTAGAGTGCTGTGGCATCACAGCTCACAGCAACCTCTAACTCTTGGGCTTAGGCAATTCTCTTCCCTCAGCCTCAGTCCCGAGTAGCTGGGACTACAGGGGCCTACCACAACACTGGCTATTTTTTTGTTGCATTTTGGCCAGGGCCCAGTTTGAACCTGCCATCCTTGGTATATGGGGCCGGTGCCCTACTCACTGAGCCACAGGCACCACCCTGGAAAACCATTTTTGCAGAATCTACTAAAGTTGAACTTATGCCTACCCTATAACTTAGCAATTCCATTCTTAGGTGTTGTACCCAAGAGAAATATAGAATGTGTGCACCAAAAGACAAGTGGATGTCAACAGTAAGTTTCTTTTTCTTTTTTTTTTTTTTTTGGAGACAGAGTCTCACTTATGTCACCCTCAGTAGAGTGTCATGGCATCACAGCTCACAGCAACCTCCAACTCTTGGGCTTCTGTGATTTTCTTGCCTCAGCCTCCAAGGTAGCTGGGACTACAGGTGCCCACCACAATGCCTGGCTATTTTTTTGTTGCAGTTGTCATTGTTGTTTAGCTGGCCTGGGCCGGGTTCAAACCTGCCAGCCTCATTGTATGTGGCTGGTGCTGTAACCACTGTGCTATAGGCACTGAGCCAACAATACATTTCTTCATAATGCTCCATTATGCTAGGCTGAATAATGCCCCTTCAAAGATATCTGTGGCCTAGGCCCCGGAAACTGAACATGTTACTTTATGCGGCAAAAGGGACTTTGTAGATGTAGCAAAGTTAGGGATTTGACATGGGGAGATTACTCTGGATAATCCAGGTGGACCCTATATAATCATGAGGGTGCTTGGAAGAGGGACACAGGAGGATGGAAGAAGTGAGGATGGAATCAGAGTTCAGAGAGAAGAAAAGATTGTTTGAAAATGGAGTAAAGGACCAGGGGCCAGGGAATATACTGTAAGGCTTCTAGAAACTTTAAATGCCAATGATATGGATTCACTTCCAAAGTCTTTAAGAGAAAAACAGCCCTGCAGACCCATTTTAGACTTCTAGCCTCCAAAACTGTAAGATAATAAATGCGTGTTATTCTAAGCCACTAGATTCATGTTGTTTTGTTATAGCAACAGAAGGAAATTAATACATGCTCCAAACTGGAAATAGCCCAGATGTCCATTGTGAGCAGAATGGATAAATGAATGGTGGTATTTCTATACTGGAAAGCCAGATAGCAACTAACACAGCCGTTCTCATGCTATGGGTCACGGCCCCTTTGGGGGTCGGACAACCCTTTCACAGGGGTCACCTAGATACATCTTGCATATCACATATTTACGTTACCATTCATAACAGTAGCAAAATTACAGTTATGAAGTAGCAACGAAAATAATTTTATGGTTGGGGGTCACCAACAACATGAGGAACTGTATTAAAGGGTTGTGGCATTAGGAAGGTTGAGAACCACTGAACTAACATGAACAACTTGTGCAATAACATGATGAATGGGCAAACATGATCGTGAGAAAAAAAGCCAGATGCAAAAGAATGTGTGGCTCCATTTATATGAAATGTAAAACTGGTGCCCTTCCCCTAGTGGCCTATCTGGTCATCGGGCAGGCAATTGCTCAAGTGAATTCAGTAATGTGGAGGCACCAGTAGCGATGGCTAACTGTCCTACAGCAACTTGGCAGTGCTAGCATTGGAATAAAATCATTTGAATAAGCACTATTTGGAAATTCTTGTTTATATTAAGTTCTTGGCTTCTTTGGACAACGTCTGTATTCAGAAACAGTCCTCCATAAAATTCAACAATAGGATAATAGAAGGAAAGGCATTCACTTTGATTACCTTTCAGAGGTGAAGAATGGTCAAGGAAAGTTCACTGTTCTGCTTTCTTTCTAAGTTGCCAGGCAGGAAGCAGACTCAAGGGTGGAGTTGGCACTTCCTCACATAATAGGGGTGGCTTTCACGAAAGAGTTTAAGGGACCTTTAACCATTTTGCGAGATTTAAGTGCGAAGAAAGATTTCTTAGGCTGCTGTAAGTGAGGGCTGTGCAGATTAAGGGTTTGGAAGAGAAGCTCCCTTAGGGGAACCCGGGGAGCGGTTTCCTGCCAGACCTGGGTGAAACCATAGCCACCTTGTGGGTAACATCCTGCCCGAGCTCACACCCACACCCGAGGGAACCTGCACCTTCAGTCCCAGACGTGGAGGATGGAAGCGACTGGGCAATGCAGATTTTCTTGTCTCTTTCACACACGAGAAGTGCCTTCACTGCAGGGTTGAGGCGGCCTCCCCGCATCCCGCCCATTTCCTACTCACTCTTTGCGTAAGATGGGACTCCATCCTGACAAACCCGTTGTAAGTCGGAAATATTGTTTAAGTTGAAAGTGCATTTAAGTGTAAATGCCTTCCTCACGTATGTTAATACACCGTTGAGAAAGACATCATGGTTGTAATAGAGATCTAAGGCATTCTTCCAATTTGCAACAGACTGCCAACAAGTCCATTGCAAATTGGAAGACTCCTAAATCACACTCATCAGTACAGCCGGCCTGTAAAGGGGTGAGGCAAAACTTACCCCCCCAACTTCTGAAAGTGAGCTCACAATTAAGGTAGGTTAATAAGAGAAAGGATTTATTTACCATGTGCACAGGGAGAAATCACAGTGATAACCGAGTTTCCCAAAGGAATTCAGGCAGCTTTACACAGGCCTCCTAGAGGGAGGGGGGAACTGAGGAGCACAGGGCACAATGGTCCAGAGGGAGGAAAAGTGGATGGGGAGAAAAACTCTGACTTGCAGAATACCCTGGCAGGTGTTTAAGACCCAAAGGCTTTGGGCCTACATTCCTGACCCTCATTCCTGAATATTTTGAGATAACAGGAAGGGGGAAGAGGGAGTTGATTGTCCCTTCCATCCTCTGATCAGGCCAGTCCGTTTGGAGAGGAGGCGTCCTCTGGGGTTTCTTGACCGTGGATGGCCTTTGGTTCAAAATATTCTTTATACCACAGAGTCATATTTTCAGATATTTCCTTAGTTCCTATAGCTGTTGGTATTTTCTTCTCAGGGTCTCTGTCTGCCACTTCCTTCTCCATCCCAGATTTATTCTGAATGGTTCCATCTGAGTGGTCTAGATGTTTCTCCTGGAGATTTATTCCCTTCATTCCTTATGTAGTCATCTCATAGAATGTCATGTTGTTCTACATTTTTACAGAAAAGACTTACCTGTTTTTCAAGATTCTTTGTTGATGTCTTCTACAATGTTGAGCCGAAGCCAAACTGGTGTGAGCCAGCGTTTTCTCTGGAGTTCCCGCTCTCCCTCCCCTCACCCCATCTTTGGTGTCTCTGTCCCATATTTGGGGTCTTAAGTTCATTCCCAAACAAAATCTCTCTTAAGACAAAATCTGAAACCAAGTCACAAGTGGGGCGGCAACTGTCAACAGCCATCAGCTCAACTAGTTCCCTCTACCATTTTGAAAGAGGCAGGGTATGAAAGGGAAGGAGCTGTGCATCCAAATTGGAACTTTTAGGGAATGGTAAACAAGTCAGAGACAGTTGATTCCTCAGAAGCTTTCCTGTGCCCCAGAAATCACATTAGATGATCAAATAACAGTTTGTAATGTTCCCAGCACCCCTATTCTAATATCTCAGAATTGGCAAAGGGGGATTTAAATCAATAATGACCATTGATTCATTAGCTGATTCAATCCCAGGTTTCAGCCATAAGGCCTCTCTCAACCCTCAACAGAACAACAAACAATTTAAACACCATATTATCTAGGCCTCAAATCTTCCTTTGTCAGAAAAAGTTATGCTTATAAATGGAAATGACAGGTGTTTTTTCCTCATTCAATCCTCTGAAGTGTCTACCATATCAGGCTGAACATTGTAAGACTTCAACCGTTTTCTTAGATAAATATCAGCCTATTACATACTAGTGGATTGTCTATTACAACCAAAATGTCTTTCTCGACAGTGTATTAACATACATTAGTTGAAATTTCATACAGTCTTATCTACATATTTATCTTAATTAAAAAAGTTTCATCCTGGGTGATGAGTGTGGTTCAGTGAATAGGGCACTGGCCCCATATACCGAGGGTGGGGGGTTCAAACCTGGCCCTGGCTGAACTGCAACAAAAAAATAGCCAGGCATTGTGGCGGGCACCTGTAGCCCCAGTTACTCGGGAGGCTGAGACAAGAGAATAACCTAAGCCCAGGAGCTGGAGGTTGCTGTGAGCTTTGAAGCCGTGGCACTCTACCGAGGGCGATAAAGTGAGACTCTGTCTTTTAAAAAAAAAAGTTTCATCCCAAGGGAGAGGGAAGGAAAAAAATGTTTCAGGAAGAAAATATTCACCATTGTTAACTAAAATTTGGTATATTTTCTCAGGAAACAGAAAAAATGGCCCTTCATCTATAAAATATAATACTTGGATACTAATGATATTATTTATGACCA
>CAUYON010107980.1:0-15411 GCA_963573935.1 Arctocebus calabarensis
CAAGGGGATGGGGTCTTGGTGTGTGCCACACCTTTTGGGGGCAAGACACAATTGTAAGTGGGTCCTTACCTAACAAATGCAATCAGTGTAACCTGGTTTCTTGTACCCTCAATGAAACCCTAACAATAAATTAAAAAAAAAATAGCCAGGCACTGTGGCAGGTGCCTGTAGTCATAGCTACTCAGGAGGCTGAGGCAAGAGAATTGTCTAAGCCCAGCAGTTGGAAGTTGCTGTTAACTGTGTGACGTCACGACACTCTACCATGGGTGATAAAGTGAGACTCTGTCTCTACCAAAAAAAAAAACCCAAAACAAACAAACAAACAAACAAAAACTGACAACAGAGAAAAAAGTAACCAGGCATTGTGGTGGGTGTCTGTGGTCCCAGCAACTCAGGACAGTGAGGCAAGAGACTCGCTTGAGCCCAGGAGTTTGAGATTGCTGTCAGCATGATGCCACAAACTACAGTCTACCCAGGGTGATAGAGTGAGACTCTGTCTCAAAAGAAAAGAAAAAAGAAAAATACAACAATGATATAGCTCATGTCTACATAGAATTATCTCTTTCTACTACATAACTTCCCAGTTGGGTTCCCCAAACTTGCCATGTTTGGTTTCGAATTCTCACCTTTGAGCAGAAAGGAAAAGTCTGTCACACCTCTGTCACAATGGAGCCTAGGGTTGCTTACATAAGAACTTTGATTTATAGTTTCTCTGTTGATTTCATGCAGCTAAAAGTGTTTATATTTCTGATTTCTTAGGTTTTCCATGAAAATAATTCAAGATCATGGAAGAAAAAGTACTTTAAATACAGAAATATATTGTAACATGTAACATTGTCATTTCATGCAGTAAATCCAGTTCTTGGTATGATTTCGAGGCGGCATGGTATGCCAAAGCTCCTGTGGAACTTAATCCTCAGTGTGGGAGCGTTGAAAGGTGGGGCCCAGTGAGGGGGTCGGGTTGTAGGTGTGGATCCCTTATTAACAGATGCATGTCTTCCAGTGGGGGTGGGTTCTCATTCTTATAGCACTACTTGGTTTCCCCAGAGCAGTTTGTGAAAAGATTCCTTGGCTCTCACTCTTGCTTCCTCTCTGCCATATGTGCTCTTTGTTCTCTTTTTCCACTTCTCCTTTTCCCAGGAGTGAAGCAGCCTGAGGCCCTCACCAAATGCAGCTGCCCAATCGTGGACTTTTATGTAATTGAAATTGTGAGTCAAATAAACTCTTATTATTATGTTTTTTTTATAACTTACCTAGCCTCAAGAATTCTGGTATAGCAACACAAGGATATTTTCTAAGCCACATCCCTAGTAACTGTTTTAAAATCTATCTATCAGAGCCTTTCATTTTATGTGGGGTCAAATACACACCATTTCTTCTGGAAAGTAAATTGGCAGGAAAATAAATACCTTGTTGATGACTCCTTTCTCCTCTAAAATGCAAACTTATCATAGTACCCAACTTTCTGTCCATTCTTCTTTCTTACAACTGACTTCTTGGAATCAATAAAAAGAGTCCAGTAATCACACAGCTGGTATGGCAGGGAAATTACTGTAGCAAAACATCCACAAGGAGGCTAAAGAAAGCATATGAACAGGGAAGAGTGTTGAATTGATGTTGAAGCTAATTTATTATTAGTTGGAACTAGATATAAATTGCACCATAATGGAATTAATCATTTAAAATGGATTGTTCACTTAGAAATACCAGCATTCCACTTGGTATCATTTTTTTCCCTCTACTGAATCAATCTTGTTTTGAAGAATTTGTTTGTATTTAAAGTATAAGAGAACCAAAGAGTTCATATAGCTCTGCTTGGGAATAGGGAGGAAGTAGGAAAAATACCAGAGTTTCTGAGACATTTGTATCTAGGGCTGGAGCAGGAGGACATCAATAAGCCAAAACACAGAACAAATTAGGAAGGGGTAGAGGAAGATTCCTTGAGTCCATAAATATGGCAGAATAAACTCCTTTAACATTAACAAGAGTAAAAATCTCCTAAAAAGTTAATCTATTCTGAGCCTAACCAAAAATAGTAATTCTTAATCCTGGATATACATTATAATTTCCTGAGAAACTTTTAAGAGAAACCAATGCTCAGGCCCTACCCTAATCTAATTAAAACAGAATTATTAAGAACTAGTGATATAGCATAAACATAATGCCATCTTTTCTGTTCTTAAAATAATTTGGACAAGGTGTGAACAAAAATGTATATTAATCAGAGTAATAAATATTTATGTATCTGTATAAAGCTAGGTCTAGGAACTGTGAGATTAAAGATGTCCTACATTCCCTTAAACAAGGCAATTACTACCAGATTATGGATATGTATATGCACATGCTTCAAGGCTTTAAACTTCAAGTGATGGCACAAATATATACTGCAAGTATTCAGAAAGAGAATAGTTTCTCCTTTGAACCAGGAGAACTAGGGAAATCTTAGAAACAGTAGATGAGCCAGAATTTAAAGGCCAATGTATCAGTAAGTTCTTGCTGCATAACAAATCATCCCAGTCTTAAAGACTTAAAAAATAACCATTTAAGTGTCTTTAGCCAAGTTGATGATTTAGTTGTTCAAAGTTGATCTAGATTAGGTCTTGGCTTGGACTGTGTTGCTAATGATCACAAATTTTTTGATAAACAATCTATTTCAAAAAGATGCTAAAAAGTTTCTGTGAACTGTGACCCAAAGTCATTTCACAAATCTTACTACAACAATATCCAAACATTTATTCTCAGAAGCTTTGACTATAGGATCATTAATGAAATATTTCTGAGGAAAGGACTTTAAATATATGCAATTATACAGACAAATTATACAGAGTGGTTAAATAATTTCACCTCAGGGATCATTAAGGATCAATTAAAGACTAAAACTCAAGATTTCAGGCTCCAAGTTTAGTGTTTGCTCTCATGTGTAATTACAGAGTGTTGAGAAAGAGATATGTGTTGTGTCTTATTCAGATAAGAAATTCAACTTAATTAACTTCAAATGCAATGAGAAGTTATTGTCAGAACAGAAGAGGTAAAAGAACCAGCATCTCTTAAGAACTCATTAGGGTGGCACACATTCATACTCAGGAGGTGTAGGTAAGAGGATCTCTTGAGCCTAGAAGTCTGAAACCACAGTGAGCTTTGTTTGCCCCAATGTACTCCAGCCTGGGCAACAGAGCAAGACCACCTTGTGTCTTTAAAAATATATATAAAGCCTCAATAATTATAAATTATTGTTTATTCATCAATATAATTCTCTTAATTGGGTCTTTAACCATTTTACATGTAAAGAAACTGTGTCTGAAAGAGCTGAATCCATGCAGGCAAGATCACACACCAGATGCAGAGCTAGCATTAGAGTTGAGGTCTCTGTTCTTTTAAATCATGTTCTTGTACACTGTGACTCACAAATGGGATATATTTATTTCACTTACTTTTAACCAGAAAGAGTAAGTGAACACTGGGTAGGAGATAGTTTTGACACTTCAGAGCTATAAGTTCATGAAATTGCATATTACTGATTGATCAATGAGGTGTTACTCTTCTTTAAATAACCTAAGGTGCTTTTCAGAAAAAGCATTAGACCAGTTTCACTGCATCCTTATTTTACATGGTTATTGTGAGAAATCATAGAAGATCAATATATTGGTGAGGAAGAAAAAAGTCTGACCACTAGGTCTAGGAACTGGGTGTAAAGTAAAGTCATTACAGCACAACTTTTAAGGAGGTGGATGATTTTAAGACCTTTGAAGTGCAAGATTGGTTTCAAAGAGATAAGGACTTTCTTAAATATTGTACCTTAGGTGACTTGCTTGCCTTGCTGTTGTCCTAGCCCTATCAACAACAAAAATTTATCCCAGAAGTTTCTGAGACATTTGTATACAGAAAGAGCCCAAGTAGAAGACAGTAATTGTATTTTCATCCATAACCGTTACTCCTCTGAACCTCCAGGTACACACCTATGTCCAAGCCCATCTTTCCCAGTTCCAAATGTGCTTTCTGTGCCTATTTTGATGACATTGAATCTACTGTGGTCACCCTGTCCTAGTCCCGTGATTTTTCACTTTCACCTTATCCATCCAGACTTTATGGGTGGATATACTTTTCCTATGTCTGTTGAGGAAATGAAAAAACATGGTGGGTCACACAGTCCAAGGCTGAAATGCAGAACCCTGGAAAGGTCCACTAGCAACCAGGACAGAGAGAAAACAAAGCCTCAGAGGTCAACAAGAGGTTCCACTTGGGTCAGGAACTCAAACTGCAGGCAATACAGCAGAAGAGAGCAGTGTCAAAAGGAAGATCTAGGAGCAAATGTTCTTCCCACTGCAGTAGAAGGGGTCTAGTTAGCTGTTGACCAACAGGTCATTGCTGATGCCACCCAGTAGGGACACATGAATCATCCTATGTGTTACACAGGGTGGCTAGACTCAAAGCCAACGTTTTAGAGTATGACAAATAGCTTTGGAACCACAGGAGTTTGGATAAATAAGACATTAAAGGGATCTAAGTTTGGAAGCCTGGACTAGTTTTATTAACAGGGTTATCAGATAAAATAAAGGATGCCCATTTAATGTGAAATTTGAAATTAACAATGAAAGTTTTTTCTATAAATATATCTAAAATATTACATAAAACATTATAGTAAAATAATTTATCCATGAAATTTAAACCTAATTAGGCATGCTTTAGTTTTATTAGCTAAATCTGTAATCCTGTTTAGAGAGTTGAAAATCACCTTCTTGACTAATTTTGGGTCTAGATATTTCTGTTTAAAAGCTGATTGTGGTTGTAGAGAGCAAGAAAACTTCATCACATGAAATTCTCTCAAACCAAATGGGCATCACAGATCAATGCCTCCTGGAGGGGACATGCCCAGGATTATGTACAAAATGCTGAGTGCAGGCCTGGTGTGTAACACTCAAAAGTTTGGGCTGCTATTAAAGTCAACATTTCAGAAAGACAAAGTTAAGTGGGTGAATGAATAAATACATGTTCTTGGTAGAGCAACACGCCATCAGTATGTAAGCAATATTCATCATAATTTATGTTCTATCCTAAACTCCGGATCCATCCTATCCCATATAGTAAACAATCACAGAGTAACATAGCAAGAAGTCCCGCAACAGTTATGTGGAAATGCCATCCTTTCTTTTTAAGGTGAAGCAGTAAAGCTTTGCAAGTGGCATTTGTGCCTTTGACAAATGGTAGGCTGACAACACTTGGACGTGGTTGACAAGTACAAAATAGCATTCAGTAGGCAGGCGCCGGGAAGGGGAAACCAGCTTTTATGTATTGCTGTCTGTATTGAGCCAGATTTTAAAGAACTGAAACACTCTCTATACAGGAATTAATAACATGAAGATCTTTCAGTAAAATCTGTTACCTTTTCTAAGACAGATTGTCTTTTTAAAGCTTTTCTTCCCCTTTCTTTTTCTTTTTCTTTTTTTTTTTTTTTTTGCCCACTGTATACAATTGTATTGGAAAAATATCTCCCCCAAATCATAATTCAGCAGATTTTGATAGAAAACATTTCCCTTCAGTTATAAACATCTAAATAATCCATTGTGAACATTAGAAGTTATTGAAATCTCCAATATGGCTTTAATATATTCCTGCTTGTAGAATACAGGCATGTTTTCTGAAGCTTTATTGAAAAATGAAAAGTCTCATATAAAATGTATTTCAGATCATTTAACTTTTCCATCTTCTTTTATGATCCAATGAATTTTATTCACTCTAGCAAGTCATGTTGAACGTAAATACCTTAGGATTAAGATTAAAATACTGAGTCTATGAATTAGAGTTAATAAAAAAGTTCAATATAGGTTTTGCAAATGTAGCTACTGTCACTTAAAGGAAATGATATAGCTCAGAGGTGGCCTGTGGATAAATGAACTGATTTTTTAAAAAATTTGATACCCACAGAAATCATATCCAGATGGTTCTGTTGTTGTAAATTAAGGTTGATCAAAGTGACACAACTCCCTAAAGAATCTTTTCTCTAGACATTAAACCAAGTGCCCATTATGATATATCTATAGCTTTATCCTTTGGCATAATTTGGGTAAAAAAAATGAAGACAAATCTCCAGATGGTAGCAAATATCTTTTAGATAAATTTCAATTTCAATTGATTGGATTAGCTAGAGAGTACAAGTACAAAGGAGAAAGCTCCGAAATGAGTGATGAACAATTTAATTACCTAAATTCCAGTGAATGACCACAACTAGCGTATAGAATGGGCAAAAGGGAAATTCAGACTATTTGTCAGACTACATATGTGATCTGAGTTAACATACTTCAGATATTCAGGTGTGTATAGGAATCTATATGTGCCCAGGGGGTTCCTCTATTTGTCTCCACTGAATAATGAAATCATGGAAGAGGAAGTATTGTGACACATCACTGCCCCTCACAGCTTTGTACCCACAGGTACAGCCTAGAGAAAGGGAGCAGGTGGGAAGAAAGGTAACTCTGAGGTCAGGATGAAGGAAGTAATTGAAATGATCTATCAAGAAAGAATCAATACTGGGATTTGATGGTAACAACTGAAGGGAAGAGAAGTAAAAAAAGTTGAGAAATCTGAGGGCAATGGCATAAGAGAAATCTTTAATCACAGAACAAGGAAAGCATAAAATTTAAGAGTACTAGGGAACCAGGTGTTTCTTGTCTCCTATTCAGGGATACAAAGATCTTAAAAGGGAAAGGTGATGACAAAGATGATGACTTCACTTTTGTGTAAGTTGAATGTGTGGTACTTGTGGGGCAAACTAATAATAACTTCTAGCAAAAATGATTCTGATGGTTGTGGGTCATCAGACTGTCCAAGGTCACTAAACAGTGGATCAGTGAGACAAGCAGGAAGAGGGAATGGATGCAGGGTGGGAGACACAGTGCGTACAAAGGAGAGCTTATTTGTCATTTTAAATGACTCCTCTGAGCTCTGAGGTCTATGGCCAGCAATAGAAGATCTAAATGTGTGCTGGAGCTAACAGTTGATTTCTCAGCAATTTTGTAAACCAGTTGTAGAAACTGTTATAATTATCAAATTGTATACATTTATAAAATATTAGAAACAAAGATAATATAAAGTTAAAATTAATCCTGTCTTAATTATTATTTTACAATTTACTACTATCTATGCTTTTTGAGGCTATCTATATCTATTGTATTTATGTGGTGAAAAAACTATAATGGTGTGCTGCTCTGTAACTCTTTCCAACTCTACGTTTTCATGACATTACCTTGTTAACTCAAAGTCACGCCAAAGTGATCCTTGAGTACTACAGATCAGGGCATTTTCCCTTGGGAAACCTGTTGTTAAACAGTTACCAGCACATCGCTAATTAGGAAGGAACTTTCATATTCAAGTGATGGACAGTGGAATAAGAGTGTAGTTCCAGTTACTATTGCTGCATTCCAAAAATCACTTCATAGTTTAGTGGCTTAAAATAATAATAATTATGTAAAAGAAAACAAAATTTTAGGACCTTCCAAATGTGTTATGTCAAGGGAGAAAGTTAAGCCCTAAAAACTATGCTAATAAAGCTGTTTTACTTCCCTGGTGTGTGACCATTGCTTCCTGATCTTTGTGCATTGAGATGTTATATATTAACCAGACTCCTCGTTCTTCATTTAAGCCTAGACTGCATGACAGGGAGTAGAGACCCTATGATTGTTAACTCTCTGTAATATAATATTAAGCACCCCGTTTGGAGTGTGTGAATAGTAGCCAATCAAATCTTATATCTATATGCTAGCCTTTGTATGGAAAATGTAATTCTGCTCAGCAGCTCTGATTTACTTATATAAATGATCTTCACCTTTTCCCCACATCATTCTTTTGGGCCTGTGTCCCAGGATGGCCACCCTCAAACTTTATGCTTGAATAAAGTTTTTGTAGCTGGATCCTGAGCCTTTTGATTATTTTAGGTTGACAATTACTTTAACTCATAGTTTCAGTTGGTCAATAATTCCAGAAACACCTTGCTAGGTAGTTCTGGTTTGAAGCATGACCATGCATCTCTCTCTCTTCATGTTGCCTTCTTCATGTCATCTCTTGGGGTGGACTAGTTTGGGCTTCCTTCCAACATGGTGGTCTGTAGCAGTTCTTCTTACATCATGTCTCAGGGCCTCAGAGGAAAGTGTCCTAGGGAAGAAGGTAGAAGCTAAATCACCTCTCATTTCTTGCCTTGGATATCACAGAGTAATTTCTGCTGTATCCTATTGGTTACAAACAAGTCACAAGCCTACCCAAACTGAAGGAGAGGGAACCCAGACTCCAATTCTCAAAATGGAGTGGCAAGGTTTAAGATGAACATATGGGATTGGAGATATTTTAAGGCCATCTTTAAAAAATACAATCTGCCAAAGAGCCCAATCTGCAAAAGAGTTGGGAAAAAACAATTTATATGTAGAAACCACTGGGATAGTTACTCTGGAGGATACTTGAGAATTCTTGCTTTCATTGATCAGAGGCAAAATTCACACACACGAACTAGAATATTGTTTCCAATGAAACAATGTAAATAGCAGCTACAGTAGATTGATTTGGGGAAATTTTATAGAGTAGAGAAGCCCACACTTATGTAATAATTAACAATAAATGTCCATATTTTAACGACTTAGAAAAGTTCCTATGACTATAACCAGGAGCTTTGTTTTGAACTTTTCTCCTGGGTCTTCTCCCAGTGTGAGATTTTGTTCTCACCTTAGCCATTACACAGGTTCTAATTCTCTTCCTTTTATCTTTGTGTTGCATTTGGGTGATATATATACACACACATATGTGTATGTATGTAGCTGTTCCTTTACTTTATGATGGGATTACATCCTGAGAAACCCATTGTAAGTTGAAAATACCACAAATCAAACACTTACCAGTATTGGTTGTTTACCCTGTGATCCTGTGTCTGACTGGAAGCTGTGGCACACCACCACTGCCCAGCATGGTGGGAGTGTCATAGGGTATTACCACTAGCTCAGGAAAAGTTCAAAATTCAAAGTTCAGTTTCTACTGAATCTGTATTCCTTGTACCAATATAAAGTCAAAAACTTCTAAGTAGAACCACTGCAGGTGAGTGAGGGACCATGGGTGTGTGTGTGTATTTGTACACCTGTGCATGTCTGCACATGCATGTAGCCTGTTCTTTTGCTTATTTGTTTCTGATTTTCCTGACCATAACTCTTGTTTCTCTGGATAGCATATTTATTTCTCTTCTGACCATTTTGCCTCTGGTTTTCTAGTGATAAGGTGGAAAAGAAAATGACACTGTTCTTCAGGCACTGACCTCTTCAATAAGAACCAGAATTCTGGAAATCAAGACAAAAAGAAAAAATCCTGAGTGAGCAAAATGGGTGTTGAATTTTTGAATAATTAAAGGGAAAAATTGTAGAAAACCTTAAATTAACAAATAATTTTTTGACGTAAGGCCACATTTTAGATATTTTAGGAATTATTATTAAGAAAAAAGAATGAGTTCTGGAATTTGTTTTGTAGTTGAATGGAGTAAAAGGAAACATACATGCAGAGGTTAGAATTTATGAAGACTCTTCAGCTATACATTAAATTCAACAAAAAGTATCCAGAGTCAGGTGTCAGATGCCAGGTTCCATGCTACTCTTGGGACAGAGAAAGATGTAAGCTAGAAATGAGCTGCTGTTAGACACTCAAATATATATGTTGAAAATTACCTGTTACTGTAGATCCTGTCAATTAGAAATTCACTCTCTAATTTTGGAGACGTGGCAAGTTTTTATGGGAATTAAAATCTAAAGAAAGCTGAAGGTCAGGTCCAGACCCAGTCAAAAGTGAAGCACAGTTAAAAATTCTCATTCTTTCCAGTTATCTGCTCACAGTCACTAGCTGTGTAACTACTTCCTACTGGGATGCGGTAAATGCTCTCCACCAATCATCTTTCAAACTTTGCTTTTTCTTATAAATATCAAGTAGCTTTAAAACAAATACTGATGAATGAGCATCAAACAGATCACTCAACTCAGAATAGTTGTTGGTAGGGCCAGGATGGTGATTTGTGTCAAAACTTCCTATGTCATTTCTAATGTGCCACTGGCACTGCAAACCCCTTTCCCGCTGTGCCCCATCCCATCTGCCACCTTATTGCTCTTGGTGAGGTGCAACCTCATTTTCTGAGTTCTGCGATTTGAGAAGCTTTCAGGTTACTGTGGTTTTCAAACATAGCTGCCTACTGAATTAAACGGCATAATTTTGACAACAGATGAAACAAACAAAAATACCATTTATTCCTGAGTGCTATACCCTCTTCCACCAACTATTTGGCTCAGGGAGTATAGGGTCTGGTCAGCTCTGTTGACAACTCTAGCCTGTGGTCAAGTTAGAGAACCACTGTTCTAGAACATCGTGGTGACAAAAACCTGGTTGTCAGATCAGACACGATTTAGACACAGAGAAATTCTAAACCCAGGACACGAACATAAATGGCTACAGGTGGGAAGCAGGTGTGAAGTGAATGTCAGAAGGAAGTCAGGTGGGAGGCCGGTGAGTTGGAGAGGGCTCACCCTGTGCTCCCACCAGCAGAAGCCGCCCGGAACGTGGGACCAGTGTGCTAGACCAGCCTCTTTCCAAAGGATGTCAGGGATATGAATTGTGGTTTTATGTGCAGCAAGCCAAGCTTTAAATTTGGCAGCTAATTCATTTTATTTAGAAACACTGAATAAGCTCAAGAAAACCTGTCTGGGAGTTGGATTCAGCCAAGGGGACTGCCAGTTTGTGACTTTTCTCTTAAAAACAAGAGCGCTTCATGTTGGAGATCACATTTCCCCCCAGCTTTTCTGGGGTTCTTTCCCCAGAAGCTTCCTTTAGCTTTCCTTCCATGGAAATGTGACAGTGCTATTCCCCAGCTGCTTATAAACATTCCAAGAAACCTTTCCTCTATGTTCCTAGCTTTATGCCCCCTGCAAATATAAGCTAGGTTATCAGTAGACGTCCCCCCATTAGATCATCATATTGAGGAAGGGGTGTTAGTTCATTAACGCCTTGTACAAAACACCCAAATCAAATTTTGCGATACTTGTGGATTCACGACGAGATAATTAGCAATTTCTTAGCTTCCCACTGAGCAGGATGAGTTGAGGATTAGCTTCTCTCAGTAGATTACACATTAGAGAGAAAAATGTCAAACAGCCAAGCAAAATGGGAAGCGAAGTCCTCCCGCACAGGCGTCTGCAGAGCACTAATGAGCAGGCTTCCCCGTCGCATTCAGGCGATGACCTAGGAATAAGTCAGAGTCGCTTTCTATTGGTGGAACTTTATTTTACCTCTAAATATATAGTTAAAAAGTAGGGCAATTGGTACTTCCAGAAGCTAGTTTAGTTCAACTGGAGAAAATTAACTGTATTTTGGAAATAACCTTTTAAAAAGTCAGTTTCCTTTATTTTGCACGGAAAAGAAAATATTTTTTTAATTTGAAATAAATGCATTTATTAACTTAAGGAATTCATCTTCGCTGTCCTCGCTGCACACATCATCCTTATGTAATAAGGGCTCTGATCCACCGCCCCAGCCACCGTTCCACTGTCCAGTAACCCCCTTTTTGCTTCCCTTCTCTCCTTGTCCCTCCTACGGCTCACATTCTGTGCTTGAAGTAAACATTTGCAGGACCGGACCTGTGAGAAAGGGACTAAGTAGGAGGGGAGCGGTCAATGCAGTAGCTTCTGCTCTATGACAGACTCCTGAAGGGCGCGTGTCCTCATGTGCGAGGTGTAGCTGCCTCCGCCGGCAGCTGTGCTGGGAGTCAGCAGAAAGAATGAAGGGCTGTGTCTGTGTATACTTGCCATGTCCTCTTCACCACTGCTCAAGATCTATCCACGGGGAGCCCCCTTCCTCCCTCCCTGTATTTCTGGACTGTGCCACCTGGCCATGCCAGCAGCGATGTGGGGAACCAGATTCTCTGCACTGCAGTGGGCGCATTCGTGTCTCCAAGTGGTAGGAGGAGCCAGCACTTCTGGACTGCCACAGGGCTCGGAAGTGTTATTGAATCTCTGAGGAGGTTCACGTTGCTCACTGCTCAGAAAGCCAATGACTGAGATAACGAGGATTGTTGAAGAAGAAAGGATTTGTTTCAGGAGATGCATCTGCTGGAAGGCAGAGGCACTAACTGCCTCAAATCTTCCTCCCCCACCGACAGGGTCAGGGGGGATTCATGGAGGCAGAAATGAACAATGCATGAGGGGGGTGAACATCATTACATTAAGAATGGAGTGCAGGGCACACAAGCACAGTGAGAAACAGGACATCCCCTATGAACAAAAAGTGTGGATAACTCCCTCCCTGGGCAGAGATTTTAGTTTTATAATGAGCTGGGGCTTGATATTGGTCCATCTTTCAGCCTTCTACACAGGCTCGGTGGGTCCCTGGACACAATCTGTGGTGGCATATGGCTTATCTTGTCTTTTCCAGAGAAACAGGTGGGGTGAGGCTCTGCAGTTATCTCAGGGCTGCAAGGAGGTTCCACGGTTTCTGGGAAAGAAACTCATAAGGGATTGCATCACTGTAACAGAAAGTTACAAAGTTCTGGTCAGCAAATATTATAAGCCTGGAAATTTGAAACGTAAGAGAACTACAAAAAATTATATACATTAAAAACCCTTTCTTTTCTTTCTTAAGAAGCCAGTTACTGATGAAGTACAAATTCACAGAGGGCAAATCTCTAAGATTGCTGATAGCTATTTAGATGAAGTAAGAGGAGTAAGCTCTGAGATGTGTGAGGCCAAGAGGAGATATGCAGGTATTCTGATGTATCCAGGCCACGCTGTCATTTTAGGGAACACTGTAGCACATGAATTTTGAAACGAAGGCAATGTTCAAAGACTTGTTCCTGAATGAGGCTATAATCATAACAGATAATCCCAAATGTGCAATTATATTTATTTTTGTTGGTAGAATTGGTTTGGAGCAAGGGTTTCCTTTTTCATGATAATTTCCTTGACTACCAGGAGTATAGTGATTTTTTTGTTTGTTTGTTTTGGTAAATTATTGTCAGTGGATTTCATTATTCATTTTAATTCATCATTGAATATTTATCTGAGAACTTTCAACACTACTGCTTTCTGCAAACATGCCTCACAACAAAATGGAAGATTTTTCAGAAGTGGAGTACAAGACTCTAGGCCAACTCTGTCCATTAAAAAAAACACAATATAATAGTTGTCTTTTCTCCACATCCTCACCAATATTTGTTATCCTTTGTCCTTTTGATAGTAGCCATACTAACAGATGTGAGGTGGTATTTTATCTTGGCTTTGATCTGTAGTTCCCTGTTGATTAGTGATACTGATGACCTTTTCATGTACATTTTGGCCATTTATATGTTGATATGGTTTTAATATGACCCTGCCTCCCACAAAAGCACATGTTAGAAACTTACTTTCCAATGTGAAGGTGTTAGGAAATGGGGCCTGATGGGAAGTACTTGAGTCATGAGGGGCATTACCCTTGCAAATAGATTCATACCATTATTATAAGAATCTCTTCATTATTGTGGGTTTAGGTTACTTATAAAAGGATGAGAGTGGCTCCCTCTTACTCTGTCTCACTCTCTCTTTGCCCTTCTAGCATGGGAAAAGGCAACAAGAAGGTCCTTATCAGATGTAGGGCCCTTGATCTTGGGCTTCCCAGCCTCAAGAACTCAGAGAAATAAATTTGTTTATTATCAACTACCCAGTCTGAGGCATTTTGTTACAGGAACACAAAACAGTTGAAAACATGTCTTTTTTTGGAGAAAAGTGCATTTATGACCCTTGCCCATTTTTATTTTATTTTTTAGCATTTTTTAAGTTTCAGATTAATATGAGGGTACAAATTATTTGGTTTCATCCTTTGCGTTTCTAAGGTAAAGTTCAAGTTGTGGTTGAGCCCCTCCTCTGGGGGTGTGCTGCACACTCACACAGCGTGCACCATAGGTGGAGTTCACTAACCCCCACCTCCTCCCTCCCTTGCACCACGTCACTATCCTTGTGTTCTTCTCTCATGGGGGGTGTAGTTGTTTTGGTTTTATATTAGTATTGAGCACATTGGATACTTGCTTTTCCACTCTTGTGATACTACTAAGAAGAATGTAATGCAAAGGATGTGATGTCTCCATCTTTTTATGGCTGAATAGTATTCCATGGCATATGTGTACCACAGCTGATTGATACGTTCATAGGCTGATGTCTTTGCCCATTTTTTCAATTAAGTTATTTATTTATTCTTCCTATTGAGTTGTATGAGTTTCATACTATTTCATACGTTAATCCCTTGCCACACACATGGTTTGCAACACTGACCATGTAAAAAAAACGTGTACACATACTTACCTGGCAGGGGAAATACCACGATCACGAAGGTGGTTTTCCCAGGGCGAGGGTTATCCATTGGGCTCCGGATGTGCTGATCCCCGGATGTGATTTCCCCAAATGTGGGAAACTTGACTGCATGATTTGTGGTAGTGGGGGACTGCGTTCGTGCTCTCCCTGATTAAAAAAAAAAAAGTATACACCATTTAAGCAATGTTACCTATGTATCACTTTCTAAAGTTGAATCGAATTAAGGTAGCAATGTGTAGTATGATGTTCACTTGCTCAATATATGGCAGTAATCAAATGAATGCTAGTGTCACCATGTGACAGGCAGAGGTTAAGTTTTTCTTTTAAAATGTGTGTGCATTTTTTGGCATCCTTTGCATTTTCTCCCATTCTATAGATTGACTTCCAATGTATTGATTTTCCCTTTACCGTGCAGGAGGGTGTAGTCTGATGCAATCTCACTTATCTAGTTTTGGTTGTGTTGCCTGTACTTTTGGTGTCATAATAAAAAATAATAATTAACAAGACCAATACCAAAAGTTTTTCACTATGTTTTCCTCAACTACTTACATAGTTTTAGGTATTAATTTAAGTCCCTAATAAATTTCTAGTTGATTTTTGCATATAGTGTGAGATAAGAATCCAATTTCACTCTTCTACTTTGGATATTCAATTTCCCCAGCACCGTTTGTTTAAGAGAACATATTTTTACCACTTTGTGTTCTTAGCATTTTTGCAACACCTCAGTCAATTGTAAATGTGTGGATTTATTTCTAGCCTCTCTGTTCTTTTCCATTAGTGTATATGATTGGTTTTATGTCAGTACCACATTGTTTTGATTGCTACTGCTTTGTAATAGATTTTTGAAATCAGAAAGTGTGACACCTGCAGCTTTGTTGTTGCTCAAAATTGTCATGGCTCTTTGAGGTCTTTTGTTGTTCATGTAAATTCTAGAACATTTTTTATTACTTCTACAAAGAATACCTCTGGTATTTTGATAAGATTTGCATTGAATGTGTAGAACACTTTAGGTGAAATGAATATTTTAACAATATTAATTCTTCAAATCCATGAAGCCTTTCCACCTGTG
>CAUYON010107982.1:0-13467 GCA_963573935.1 Arctocebus calabarensis
CTTCTGGGTATATACCTAGTAAAGGAATTATAGGATCAAATATGATTTTCATTTAACATATATATCCTGTGATTTTTCAAATTCTGAGGATGAATTTAATTTTTCTGTCAACATGATTTATACATTGGTAGTTGTCACAGAGTCTACTGATATCCCCAAACTTTTTATTATCTAAACCTTTGGGAATGGAAGGGATAAAGATTTTATCCTAACATCTCTGTAGTATTTCTGAGATGGTATTTGTGGAATGAATAAGGACTTCAGATTACAGTTTTGCCATTGTTCAATTATATGAACTTGGTCAAGTTATTTGACATCTAGTGAGTTGCAGTTTCTTTGCTTTACATGGGATATTGGGACTAGGTAAGGAGGCTCACTCCTGTAACCCCAACACTCTGGGAGGCTGAGCAGAGTTTGAGACCAGCCTGAGCAAGAGCAAGACTCCATCTTTACTAAAAAAAGGAAAATTAGCTTGCTATGGTGGCAGATGCTTGTAGTCCCAGCTGCTCAGGAGGCTGAGGCCAGAGGATCGGTTGAGCCCAGGAGTTTGAGGTTGCTGTGAACTAGGCTGAGGCCATGGTACTCTAGCCTGGGTGACAGAGTGAGACTCTGTCTCAAAAAAAAAAAGAGGATATTGGCACTGCCCCTGTTGTGAGAATTCACTAGCATCTCATATGCTAGTAAACTGCCTGGCCTCCTGGTCAGCACTTGGAAGATGGCAGCCATCGTTGTTACCAGTGTTCTCAATGCATTTAATTTTGTCCTTCTGTTTTCTTTTATGTGACATTTGAATCCAAGAAAGAAGAATTTGTAAAAGTCAGTCAATAGTAGTCATCAATAACCTAGTATTTGAAGTAAGGGTAGAATACAAGTTGGTACTTGTGAAGAGCTGAAAATGTTGAAGGAAACAGATGGCATTTCTCTAAAAGTTCTATGAATACACTTATGACTACCAAAAGTTAGGTTGTTCTTTTTCTTTTTCCTGAAGAGAAATCACTCCTATAGCGATGTTAAACTTTAAAGCCATTTTCACCACTGGAAAATCAAGCTACATATTTGAAAAGCATTATGCGATCATCCCCACCTGTGTGCAGAGTGGAAGGAGCCCTGGGTTAGCAGTCCTGAGATCTTCTGCTTATTGAGTGACCCTGGGAAATCACTTAACTTTCTATGTTTTATGTAAAAAATGGGGTTTCAGGGTTCTCTTGTCACTATCAACAGAAACTGGCTCTGGAGAACAGAAAATTTATTGGAAAGAATGGGAGCTCCCTGGATTGAGGGAGGCCAGAGAGTCAGGCTTATAAATGGTGAAGTAGGGAAGACGGCTCCACAGGGATGCTGTTGTCAGACAGGCCTTGTCCCAGGAAGAATCCAGCCAGGATTCCACTGTTGGAATGAAAACCTCTCGACATTTTTAATGACTTTATTCCTCTGCGTGAGTGTAAAATTCACAGGCAGCACCCTCTAATTGTGCTAACGAGGCTAACCTGCCAGCTCCCGGGAAAGGGATGGGCTTCTGAGTCCAGCTCCTTGTCTGTGACCTGTGAGTGGGAGGTAAACCCTCGGAGGAAATCAGTGCGGTTACTGTAGGAGAGGGACGGAGACTCTGCAGTGATGGTCACAATCCACCTGCTTCCCCCAGATTGTGGCTCTCCCCTTATGTGTCATATGTGGGGATGCTACATAAAGGCCATCCCATGGGCCAGCATTATTGCTATCAGCAATTCCGTGTAGATTATGGCTAGCCTAATCAGTTGACACTGGTTTGAATTTGTTAAGTGGCTGAGCTAGCAGTCAGGTTATGTAGTTACTTCTGGGCGGTGTTTTTTCCTCAAACATGATTATAAATTAAGAAAAAAAAAAAGCTTGAGTATAGTTTTGGAAACTAATCTTTCTCATTAAAATCTTGCATTCATTCTCTAGGATCAGAGAAACTCTAGTTAACCCAAGCGAGAGCTCAAAATAAATGAATAATTTGTTATATTTCAAGCAATGAAAGTTGGCAAATGACGAGGCTGGTCTTAAAATCTTGTCAAGGGCATAAGAAAGAATGTTTCATGTTGTGAATAATAAACTTGCTTGTCGAGCTAAATATAATAATAGGAATTTATACACATGATACTTAAACTTTTTGTTAGCAGTATTCAAGAGAGCAGTGCAATGGTGACTTAAAAACGTGGCCTTCAGAGACCTTCCTGTTTTTTGGTTGTTTTTCATTGTTGAGAATAAAAAGTGTTAAGTAGAATGTCATTGATTCTTGTTTGCCAAATGTTGGTTAGTAATTTTATTAAAAATTTTAGTAGTCATGATTTTTACCCTTTTTTTTATTGTTTAATTCAGTTCTGTTTTCTGGTCTTTAGCTCCAGTGGTATAATAAAAATAAATGAGATACAGGAAACAGGAAGTCTGTTAGTATTCATTACATTATACAGAGCCAGGCAGAATGGAATCTGCATGTTACTACGTTTGACTCAACCCAGGCGTTTATATTCAAATTCTGAGCAAACCTCAGGATTACTCAGTCATTGCTGGAAATATGAGAATAATACTTCTAAATAAGTGTTTCCTTTCAGGGGCCTTACTGTACACGTATTTTGGGCCTTAATAGAGAGAAGTAACTTGTATTCCTGGATTCCATGTGCAAATGCACTGAGCTTATAAAAATCTGGAAAATGGTCAAGTTTAATTTAATTTTTATTTCAATTAAAAATAAATTGATTTTCCTTGGACTATTAGAGCATTTCTTTAGTCTCATTGAGACTTTATTATTTTAACAACTGTTTCAATGTATGAGTGGAAGAGATTAAGTTTATATAACCAGATTTAGGCCTGTTTTTAAAATAAGCAACATGTTGTGTAACCTAATATTATACATTTAGGCAAATAATTAAATTTAAAATATCCAATCAACTAGAATTACTTTTGTATTAAAAGAATTACTTAGGACTTTGAAAGCCTTCTTTAAAATTATATCGTTACTTAGTAATTGAGTCCTTATAAAATGGATTCATGTGGAAAATTTAAAAAATTTAAACATTATTTTTTTGGCATGATGGTAAAGCAATTCAATGAAAACATATATATATATATATTTTTTTTTTAATAAAAAATATTAGAAAGTTTAGAAAAGAAAATGTCACCCATAATCATGTTGCTCAGAAGCAACCATTACCATATGGAATATTTAAAATTCTCATGTTGAATTTACCTTTCCTCTGTATATCAATTTTTAAAATATAGTTTTGCCTGTCTCTTTAGACATGTACAGATTGCATCAACATACTTGGGCTCACGGGATCCTATTTGCCTCAGGTTTTCCTTTTTTGTAAAGACGGGGTCTCACTCTTGCTCAGGCTGGTCTTGAACTCCTGAGCTCAAGCAATCCACCCACCTTGGCCTCCTAGAGTGCTGGGATTACAGGTGTGAGCCACCACTCCTGGCCACGATTAGAATATTTGAAAAGATCATAGGAAACCCATCATACCCAGAGAAGGTGAAGGTGAAGGAGTGTGTACCCATCTGGCTGCCTGCGTCTCTGCCATCATGGACTGCCTGGCCCCCTGTCGTCACTTTTGCTGTGTGATACTTAGTCTAGTTTTATTTACCCTTCAGAGATACCTTCTAGCAGAATCCATTGGTAGGCTTTTATGATCTAATAAGTAGGCTTTTCCTAATATTTTTATTTAGTTATTAATTTAAGACTTTTTATTTATCTTATCATTAAATTATTAGATATTATTTTTAAAACTATGAAATGTGACTGATAGTGCATCAGAGCTCACAGCAACCTCAAACTCTTGGGCTCAAGCGATCCTCTGGCCTCAGTCTCCTGTGCAGCTGGGACTACAGGCGCCCACCACAGCAACTGGCTATTTTTAAAGAAGGGGGATCTTCCTCTGGTTCAGGCTGGTCTTGAACCTGTGAACTCAGGGCAATCCACTCACCTCAGCCTTCCAGCAAAGTCTACAGTTTTAACAAGATGTTTTTAATCTCTTCTGGAGATAGTGAGGCTATAAGATCACAGGAAAGAGACCCTTAGAGAATGTAACTAAGCTCTGTATTTTTGTTCCCACTTTTGCTCTCCTGTTTACCTATCCTTAACACACCTTATAACCTTAAATTTCCCTTAAAAATTCTATAGTTAGTGTTGCTAACCTCCTCCCTAGAAAGACAATGACTTTAGTACGTTTTACGTCCCTTCAATCTCTCATGCTCAGCCCATCGACTCCCCTCCCCTCGTTACCATGTTCTAACTTCTTTTGAGGGAATCAATACCTTAGACACATTGCATGTTTTGATGACTTACTTGCTCCCAACTTTTCTTTGCAATTCATCCTTTTTTTCACCTACGTTGAAGTATATTGAAGAATATCATTTATTATTTTTTTGAGAAATAGCTCATTGAATAGTTAGCTTTTTTAGTTCTTTCAATCTCTCTTTCTTTCTCTGTTCAGTGTCTTTCTCTGTTGCCTGGGTGACAGTATAGTGACATCACCCTATCTCACTGCATCCCGAAAGTCCTGGGCTCAAGCAACCCTTCCGCCTCAGCCTTCTAAGTGTCAACCACAGCTAGCTAACTTTTTCTCCTCTCCCCTCCCCTCCTCTCTTTCCCCCTCCTCTCTCCTAGGCTTTTCCTAATATTTTTATTTAGTTATTAATTTAAGACTTTTAATTTATCTTATCATTAAATTACTAGACGTTATGTTTAAAACTATGAAATGTGACTGACTGCACATAATTCAGCTCACAGTACCTCACACTCCCCTCCCCTCCTCTGCCCTTCCTTCCATCCGCAGAGGCAGAGTCTTGCGTTTCCTCAGGCTGGTTTTGAACTCTGATCTCAAGCAGTCCTCTTACCTTGGCCTCCCAAAGTGTTAGGATTTCAGGGGTGAGGCCCCATACCCAGCCCCTGCCCGCTCTCTTGAAGGATGTTTTGACTGGATATGGAATTCTGGTTTAGTTATTTTATACCCTTGACACTTTAAAGATATTTCTCTATTATCTTTTAGTAGCTTTGGTTATCAGAAGAGTTCTGTCATTCTGATTATTCTCTCTTGTGAGTAATCTGCTTTTTGAGACTTTTTGCTTTATCCTTTGATCTTTGGAAGTTTCACTATAATATCTCTTGGTTTGGGTTTTTCTTTTTTGATACTTCTTGTGACCCTTTCAAGCGCCCAGGTCTTTTTTTAATTCTGGGAAACGAGAAGCCGCAGTATCTTGACAAGTTGGCCTCTTCTGTGCTCTTCTGGTGTGTATGCCTATAAATATACATATACACACATTTGTTTATTCTCACGTCTCTTAATTCTTTTTTATTTCATTTTGTTTATATTCTGTGAGGTTTATTCTGTTCCATCAAGTTTATTAATTTTTCTCTTCAGCTTTATCCAGTTTACTACTTAGCCCATATATTGCATTTTTTATTTCATACTTTTCCACTTTCAAATTCCCAATTAGTTTTTTTCTGCAACCATTGTTCTGATTTACAGCCTTGCTTTTGTTTTGCTGATGCCAATTCTCCTTTTTCTCTTGGGGAGTTTTAAACATCATTATTTAAAAGTTATTTTCATATTGCTTAGTTATTTCTATTTCTTTGGGTGAGTTCTCTCTTCTATTGGACATACTGATATCTTTTACGGTGGTGATTTTCTTGTGTGAATTTATTTTTTAAGAGCTCATCTTGCATGGGGATTTTCCTCACTGTATTCCTTTCAATTTAGCAGTTGCCTCTTTTCCACCAGGTCTAGTGAGAGTGTGGATAGAACTGTTTGTGAAACCAGCGGGTCACCTCTGTTGAGAGACTGTCAGTGCAGTTATAACTCTGGCTTTATTCAAGGTACATGAGTCATGTGTGGGATATATCCACCCTTTTCTATTTAAGTACAAACCCCCAAAACTTACCGCTCACTTTATACTCAACTCAAAGGCCCTTTATTATTGCAGATTTCCTTTTTTTCTTTTTAAATCATCCATGGAAAACTTTCTTTCCTACTTTTGAACAGGGTTAGCCTTTCAAATGTTATAAAAATAGTTATCCATTATTTCTCATTGTTTGAACAGGGCAAAATTTTGGCACATACTTACACTGTCATTTTAGTCTGTTACCTTGGTAGGATTTGAAAATAAGTTTTATTTTGAATAGACACTTTACACTAAGGTAAATATGCTTTTACCAAGTCTTCCTTCTATTAATTTAACATGTGATGTCTTCATTTAACATGTGATATGGAAAGAAAAATTGAGAATTTTGGTACAATTCGTCAACCTGGACTTCAAAGCTCCATGATTTAAACATTCATAAAGAAGATAGAGAGAACACTCATAATATCATAAGGAATAGAAATAAAGGGCCTATTTGATTAAAGTCTCAGGGAGTTTTTAAAAATCTAGTAAAGAGAAGGTATAAAATACTAGTTTCATTTTTTTGCAAGCTGATTTATCAATGTGATGCAAACATTTCAGATGCCATAGCAGAATATATGGGGGAAATGTTGGCCTAGGAAACAAAACAAGAGAAAACACTTCTTTGGGACTTTATTCAGTAAATAGTAAGTTAGTTGCTAAAACCTACATATGGAATTTTTCTAGTGATTCACTCAACAAACACACTGACCTCATATGAGTGAAACTTTATTTAGACATGATGGGAAGCCATTGGAATGTCGGAAATGTGAAGAGGTACAATCAGAATTATGCTTTAGGATGTTTAGTTTGGCAAAGCCAGGCAGGATAAATTATAAGAGAAAACCCCCAAAGAATTAGCGAGCTAGTTAGTGGACTGTTGCAGAAGGGACCTTGGAGTAAACAGTACAACCTTGGACTAGGCTGTGACAGTGGGAGTGCAAAGGGCCACACGGCAAGGAAAAGTCAGCAGGGCTTGGTTTTTGGCAGAATGTGGGAAGAAGGGAGAATAAGATTGCCACAAAAAAATCGCAAAATCAGACTTCCAGGGTTAAGGCAATAAATATGCTTCCCATTTTAAAATGATATGCATTTATAGACTCTTTTCTAGGCGGAATAGAGGGAGTGAAGAGAGAAAAACAGGGTAATAGCTTGCATGGAGATAGCACCAAAATCTTGCTTGAGCTTTATAATTGATGGGCTGTGTTTTATCTAATATAATCTATAAAGGGAGCCAAAAAATTATATATACATTTTAAGAAAGGAAAAAATTTTATTGTAATTCTCAACATATCCTAATGACATTTGTTATCTTGTATATTGTATCTTATATCTCTTATAATTGCAGAAATCAAATGTGACTTGAGTATTACAATTTTAATACAGATTTCCCTTTCTTAAAAGTGTGTGTACATTTTTTTTCCCGGCAACCTCTGTATTTGACGGGGGTACCAAAGAAAACTTTTCTGTAGTCATCAGAATTACTTATAAATATTTGTTATTCATTACCGTATGTTTAAAAAAATAGAATCAAGAAAATGCCATTATTTTTCTTCTGATTGCCACATGATTTGAATTTTCCACTAAAGTTCAACCAAAAGTCAACTTGGGATCTTGGGAGTGAACCAAGACATAGAAGTGCTTACGTCCAGCCGTGTTCTAGGAGAGGTTTGTGATGGAGATGGAATCAGATACTGAATGAAGGAATTTGGAGTCATCGCAGGGTTATCTGCAGCCAGAGGGGAAGTGGCCAGTCAGGAAGAGCAGCTGGCACGGGAAGCCAGCGCCGCAGCTTGCCGATAACCCTGGGGAAGAACAGCGCTCTGCAAGGAAGTAACGGAATCAGCTTCCTGCAAAAACACATTAATTTGACGATTCACTTGATCTCAAATGAGGTATGGATAATGGTGATCCTTAAAAAAAATGAAGCAGTTTTAGAAAATTTGAGGAAATCCCTCGTATAGGTTACAAACACCACAAATGTTTTATAACTAAAGCTTTCAGCCAAGGGATAATAATAATTTCCATATGCACATTTGGTTCTAACATGGGAATACATTTCCAAAGACCAATGTGTTGTCTCTTCAAGGGAATCTTTAAGGCTCATAGAGGCAGCTAGCTACCCGCTGCATTCCAGTGAACGTCTGAAGGACTCTGCGGACACCTGACCTGTTTCTGTGCTGAGATATTCTGCCATCGGCCCCTGCGGTGTTTCCTTGGTTTCTCCTTCCCTGTCACATCCATGCGCTCTCTCGATGGAGGAGGCTCCCATGTCTTACCTGCCCATCCAGGGGACAGACCTGTGTGTCCTTGTCATCTCCCTGTTCATGACTTATCATGAGAGTCAACCCCTCTTCTGGCATGGCCATTATACTCACCAGGTCCAGCCACTGTTCTGAGTACTTCGTGTGTGCCGCTACCAAATCTCCACATCAGTCCTGTGATGCAGATATATTACTGTCTCTTCCAAGAGTAGAGGGGTCCTAACTTACTGAAAGTTCCCGGGATGGAAGCGGTCAGCCATGAATCATCATTACAGGGCCCTGCTGCCTCCCGTGACCTCAACCTGGTTGCCGGTTTTGCAACTGAAGAATGTTTGTGAATGGCTGGTTCATAGTTTTGACTGAAAGTGGTGTCCAAACTGCCAGTATGTTCAGTTCTGGGCCATTTGGCCGCATTTGGAAAAGCCACGTAAAGAGGAGATGTTGCAGGCACCAGGCACGTGCCCTCTCTGTTTCTCAGAGGTGCTGTGAGTAGCGCTTCTTTGCAATTAAAAAGTTATTTCCACTCAAGAAACAGCCACGCTTTTGGAAAAGGTAGTCTCTTTTCTCTACTATATAAAAGAACCATGTACAGGTTGGTTCTAAAATGACATCCCTATAAAGCGAAGACTCTAATTGTAGCTCGGATATTACATTGTGATGTGTTTAGATATAATAACCAAGGAGTAAAGCCTTAAACGAGTGGCATACTTGCATTGAAATTTCTCATTCATTCAAACTATCTGCTCCTTGATCCCTGCCCTCCCCCGTACGCATTTATAGTCTACTGTGATGGGTCTCTACCTTTTCCATTGCCCAAGCTTATCAAAGCTATAAACCGGTCACATAATTCACAGAAGCTTAAAGATACGTGGAGAACTTGGATGGGGTCCAGGGGAAAGCAATGAAAATGATTAACGGGTTGGAAAGCAGCACTGATGAAAAAAGATGAATGGAATCAGGATTACCGGTATTGAGAGAGTTTAGAGGTGACTTAATAACTGTCCTCAACTGTATGAAGGACTATTAAGAAAAGCACAGTGACCAAATGTCTTCCAAATCCCCCGCATAGGAGGAGAAAATGACTGGATCACAGTGGGGAAGGTTCCCCCCAGACAGGAGTCTCTTCCTTATCCCCACCCCTCCCGGTCACCTTTGGTTGATTCTCTTCCATCCCACAGATTATCATTATTGATTTTTGATGAGAAAGCTGAAGGTGAGTGGCACCATGAGAGGAATGGGCGAATATGTGACAAAAAACTCTCATTATAAGGCAGAGCCTCTCAGCTGGAAGTTTGAGTAGGAAGATAGGTCAGAATCAACACACGGTAGCTTCTGCAAAACAGGGATGTTCTGGGATTCACCTCTATCTTCTACCTTCCCTTGAAGAACAACTGCTTTAAAAGAACGTGTTCTCAATAAATTAGGGCAGATGGGGGAAAGCAGGAAGATCTTGGTGGCATGTAATAAAACGGCGATGAATACATTTAATGGGTGTTTTGATGAGTTGGCCATTTTAGTTACATAATAGCTAATTTATTTCAATGCTTATCCTCATTTTTTTTTGAGACAGAGGCTCACTATGTCGCCCTAGGTAGAGTGCTGTGGTGTTACACCTCCCAGCAACCTCAAACTCTTGGGCTCAAGCGATTCTCCTGCTTCAGCCTCCCAAGTAGTAGGGTTTACAGGTGCCCACCACGATGCCTGGCTAGTTTTTGGTTGTAGTTGTCATTGTTGGTTAGCAGGCCCAGGCCGGGTTTGAACCCGCCAGCCTGGGTGTATGTGGCTGGCGCCATAACCACTGTGCTATGGGCCCCGAGCCACAGTGCTTATCCTTGAGAATGTTTTGAAAATACTTTTGTCTATTTCCTGTTTTCATAGTGGCCTCAATGGTTAGGACACTGTTTTTGCAAGGCAGAGTTAGACACGAGTAAGGCGAAAAGCAGCTGGTATTAGGGCTGCAACATGGAGCCGGAGGGGAGACGCTGGGAGGTATAAACTGCCAACTTGTTAATTTTGTCAAAGAGCTTACTCTTGGAAAATGTCCCCTCTCAAAAATTCATCACCAAAATCACAAAAGCAAAACCACTTGAAATTAAATACTTCCTTTGAGTAATAAAAGCTGGTATTAGCCTCCTGTTTAAATTATTAAAGTGGGAGAGATAAAGCACAAGACAAACCCCCCCCCACACACAAGATAAGCAGAGAAGATGGTGAGATGGTCAGTCGTCACGTTCAGGTTTAATGAGAACGCTGTATAGTTATGACGAGGACGATTTCCCCTCAGAAGATCTAGCTCAAATTTCACACCTACCATCAAAGATGATTGCGGCATAAATCTGTATTCTTTCTTACCGTTTAAGGCTATCGGTGCCTTGATTAATTTAACCACATGTTACTGTCACGTTGAACACATTCATCTTCTGTTTCAAAGTGAATACTTGTCAGTCTCCCATGGCTCTTTCCCTTCAGGCCTTATTTCGTCACCGAGGGAGACTGCCCTGCCTGTCTTTATCTTGTTAGGCTTTCAGCGGCTTGAGTTGAATCTTCGCTCTTCCTTTCCTGCTGTCAAGCCTTCTCCAACACGCACTCTCATTTCCCTATTCATAAACTGCCAGGGCCGGGCCGTAGCACATAGCGTTATCCACACCGTCAGATGCTAGTGCACATTGAATGATTTTCCTTCTGAAGAACTGGAGTTCCGCAGCACACGAGCATTTAAACAATATAAGACCGTGTTCAAAGCAGGGTGTGGTGTCCGTCATTGGATTCTAAGAACTGCAAGGTGAAGGTGGCAGGAATGAAGGTCTGGTGCTGAGGAGGTAAAGCACCATTTAGGTCTCACAAGAGATTAAACTTCGATTATTCATTTCAAAGACAAGGGAAATAAAATGACATGTTGTGCAGACACTTAGGATCAAGTTTTATAAGACTTGCTACTTGACTGAATAAACCATAACTTAAAATTTAATTGGGAGCTCTGTTTTGGGGCCCCAGTGCTTGGTATCCAGCAAATGCTCAAATATCTTTTTGAATGAATGGATGAAATCGTGTGGTATGGTTGGAGGCAAAGCAAAAATTACAGAGTGCAGTGACTTAAATGCACTATAGCAAATGTCTTAGCACTTGAACTCTGAGATCGAGCTTTGTGCAACTATCCCTTTCTGATGCTGTTGTTTGTGAGGGGGAGGTGAATTGTTTCTAAATGTGAATTAATTTTTGTGTGCATTCCATTCATTATGATTTTTCCTATAATAGCTTTATAGGTGAAGTTGCATAGTAATAGTATTAAACACATATCTTAAAAATATATATTCATTTAACTTGATCTTTTATATCATTTTGTGTTATATACTTTCTGTTTCTCAAAAGTTGTTATTTTGTTTTTCATACTTTGGTTGAAAATATATTGAAGACAGAAATTTTCGTATATGATTCAGGATAGAAATTCAGTGGATGGCAAGTCGTGAGGTGGGCTAAATCTAGTAATGGCACTAGAATTGGGCATGGAAGTGATGGGAAAGGGACTCTCTATTTGACAGGTGGTGGCCGCCCAGTTGGCTGGACTGATGTTACGACTGAGGTAATCAGCTAGTCCAGACTTTCTTTTCATGGAGAACTCATCTCTTCTGACTTCCTAGTTTTCCCTCAATCTCACTTGTTGCAGAATCCAAGTCACCTGGGCCGTGTATTTTGACATGGTGAATTTCTCTTCCTTTGAAACTCTCAAAGTCAGCCAGGGCCCATGACCAGAGGAAATCGTGCACTGTCTGTGCTGGGCATGAGTGAGAACAATGAGAACATGCAGACTCAGGAGCATCAAAGGTGTTTATTGTTAAGGATTCTAGTCGCAAATCAAAGTCTTTTTCTAACATTTAAATATTCTCTGTGCATGTTTTACTGAGTTAAACAAAAATCAGCAAGGCAAAGTATAGCAAAAATGGATGGAATTATATTACTTTGTGAGCAAGCAAAAGAAACACTTTTTTTTTTTTGAGATGGTATCACTCTGTTGCCCTGGGTGGAGTGGTGTGGTGGCCTCACAGTTCCCAGCAACCTCAAACTCCTGGGCTGAAGCCATCCTCTTGCCTCAGACTCCCGAGGTGCCACAGCACAAAGCCTGGCTAGTTTTTCTATAGTGACAGACAGAATGTCACTCTTGCTCAGGCTGGTCTCGAAGTTCTGAGTTCAAGGAATCCTTCTGCCTCAGCCTCCCAGACTGCTGGGATTACAGGGTGAGCCACCAAGCCCAGCCAAGAAATGACTTTTTATACTTGACAACAGACTGGCGCCATCACAGCACACTGGACGCTTAGTCTCAGCCCTCGTTCTCCGTGGACACTGAGTGGAAGGCCTGCAGAGGAGGGTGAGGGTTTGTCATGTGACCCCTAGACCCGTCTGAGGTTAGTACAAACGCCTGATCGTGTTAGTTTTGCTGGTAGTCTGGGCTCTCGCTGGTCACATAACGGCTGAGTATGTTTCTAGAACAAGCAGTCCTCACCTCCTGGGAGATGGTTCTCTTGGTCTGTTTAGAAGCTTTTACTGTTCTGAGGCGAAATGAGACAGATGAGAAAAATGTACTTATTTATGAAGACAAACTGATTTTATTTAAAAGACTTGTATTTATTTTGAGATTGTTAATCCTGTTTTTTTTTTTTTTGCGATAATACTTTTTCTTTTGTAAAATGTTAGTGTGTGCATGTGTGTTTGTAAAATTTATTTTAGTTACTGAAACTTGAAGACTGGTCTGGAGATGGCCAGCACAGAGGCCATCTAGCATCCACATAGCGTCTCTGGATGGTTTTTAAATTAAACCCCTTGTTCTCTCCTCTGTTGTCTGTGTCGCTGTGGCTGGGGACAGTCGGTGTCACTGTGTTTTCTGTTCTGTTCTCACCTCGCTGTCTGTTGTTCCTTCCCCTTCTCTGATTCTCTCCTTCCTTCTTGCTTCCTGTAAAACTGGCTGAATATTCTTTATTTCCCCCCTACCATATTTGAGCACGAATGAATATTTGATGTGCGCACTTAACAGAATCGCACATTAAACAGTGTTCACCCTCCTTGTGAGGGTGGGGGTCTGCAGAGCCCGCCGACTCAGGGCGGCCCTCCGTACCCCAGCCCAGGCCCACGGTGCTCGCACCGTCCCGGCCCCAGCCTGTGTGCTCGCCCGTCCCCCCACCTCCCCCCGCTCGCCCGTCCCCCCACCTCCCCTCGCTCGCCCCTCCCCCCACCTCCCCCTGCTCGCCCCTCCCCCCACCTCCCCCTGTCCGCCCGTCCCCCCACCTCCCCCCGCTCGCCCGTCCCCCCA
>CAUYON010107983.1:0-10850 GCA_963573935.1 Arctocebus calabarensis
TGAAATAGGCTCGGCGCCTATGGCTCAATGGGATAAGGCGCCAGCCACGTTCACCTGAGCTGGCGGGTTCGGATCTAGCTCAGGCCCCACCAAACAACAATGGTGGCTGCAACCAAAAAATGGCCGGGCGTTGTGGCGGGCGCCTGTAGTCCCAGCTGCTTGGGAGGTGGAGGCAGGAGATTCACTTGAGCCCAGGAATTGGAGGTTGCTGTGAGCTGTGATGTAACAGCACTCTACCCAGGGTGACAGCTTGAGGCTCTGTCTCAAAAAAAAAAAATAAAATAAAATAAAAAATTGAAATAGGTTATTTACTGGCGCTTAAATTCAGCAGGTCCTCCAATTCCCAGGCTTGTTTCTCTTTTTTCTTTGGTTAGGTATGTGGGAGAATAAACCGTAAAGACTCTTTTTTTAATATTATGAGTACGTATAATTGACCAGCAGAATTTTTGTAGTTTCTCCCATAGAAGGCTAAGTTTACTTTGTAGATGCTCAACCTAATGTTTACAAAGAGGCTCTGAAAGTTTCAACAAATATTTATTGAGCTGCTGTTAGGTGCCAGACACTGTGCTGTAGCTAAGGGTGACTAGGACAGGTCCTGTTTTTAAGACGTTTATGATCTAGTGGGGGGCGCATCAGCCATGCAAAGACATATCTTTATATAACATGCTGTGTGTCGGATGAATCGGTGCGCCACGTCACGGTCTAATACAGGTGTTGCCAATGTCAGGAAGCCAGTGGGAGAATTTCACTGAGAGGGACATTTCCCCTACTGAATTCGTGTGCAGGTTCAAATTGTATGTACTAAAGGCCAGGAGCTAACCAGGATCCCTGTGAGGTATCAGACACTGTCACAGGAATAGTGTTATTTAATCCTCACCAGAACCCTTCAAAAGTGCTGTTACTGTCGCTCCCATTTAACACATGACAATCCTAAGGCGATGTTGTGCCCAGGAAACTAGAGGATGGTCGTGAATTTTCCTGGATCAAATAATGCAGTAAAACTTCCATTGCCTCCCTCTTCCTGAAGTTGACCTAATTTTCTTTCTTTTTTTTTTTTTTTTTGTTTGCAGCTGTCATTGTTGTTCAGCAGGCCCGGGCTGGATTCGAACCCACCAGCTCAGGTGTACGTGACTGGCGCCTTAGCCCGTTGAGCCACAGGCGCCGAGCCAGTTGACCTAATTTTCATTGGCCAGACATGCACCACGTGTACGTACCAATCAGTACTCGGTGTTGGCCAGTTAGTTGCAGTCCCTTGGGAGGTCAGCTTATAGAAGTTCTGGTGTGCTTTGGAAATGTTTAAGTAATTTATTAAAAGCATCGTTTTTGTTTCTTTGTTTTAGACAGAGACTTGTTTGTTTTAGTAAAATACGTAAAGCATGAAGTTTACCATTTAAACCATTTTAGGGGGATAATTCAGGGGCATTAAGTTCACAACTTTCACATTGTTGTGTAATCATCACCATTGTCCATACCTGGAACTGCCCATCTGCCCTACCTTTCTGTCCCTACTAAACAGTAACTCTCCACTTCTCTTCCTCTCTGCAGCCCCTAGAAACCTTCTTTCCGTCTGTGTGAGTCTGACGACTCTAGGTACCTCATGTCAGTGCAATCAAACAATATTTGTCCTTTGTGTCTGGCTTCTTTCACTTCGTGTAATGTCCTTAAGATTTGTCCATATTGTATGTGTCTGAATTTCTTTTATTTTTAAGGTTGAATAATAGTCTGTTGTACACATATACTACATTTGGTCCATCAGTGGACATGGGGTTATTTCTCCCTGTGAGCTGTTGTGAATAATGCTGCAGTGAATACTCAGGACAAATATCTGTTTCAGTCTCTGCTTTCCCTTCTTTTGGGTCCGTGCCTAAAAGTGGGATCACTGTCGAATACAGTAGTCCAGTGTTTAACTTGGTGCAGAGCCGCTGTCGTACTTCACATCCCCCCAACAGTACACAGGGCTTCCAGCTTCTCTCTTCCTTCACTGTTACTGATTTTCTGTTTTCAGGCTTCATGACAAGTGTGGGGTAGAAAGCATTGTGTTTTTTAAAGACGGATCTTAGGAAAAGAATGTAAAATGTATGTGACATGTAAAGTTAAACCGTGGAACTTTCAAGAAGTTTCCTGCTTTTAGTCACCCACTCTGTCCATTGGTTGCCCGAGGTGTGAACTGGCCATCCCAAGCCAGCTGGGAGATGGGTTGCTGTGGGTGAGGGACACAGAGCTGTGGCCAGACCTCTGCGTTCCCGCTGCACATTGCTGGCTCTTTGATGTTCTGCTCTGTGACCTTAGGCCCTCACCTCAGATTTTCGCAACTGTGAAGTAGGCCTGGCAACGGGGCGGTTGTGGGTGTTGAGAATACCTGGCTTGTCTGCAGTGATTTAGAGGTGAAGTTTGCGCAGCACTGCCTGGTGGGAGCTGCTGAAGAGCTTTCCACACGGATGACAAGCCTTGTTCTTGTCAAAATTGGCTCACGGTTTTGAGACTGAAATTCTTTGTCAGTAGCCTGCAGGAAGCACTTACTGTCAGGTGAGGCTCAGAGTTAGTGAATGTTCAGAGGCCTGGGTGGCTTCCCAGAATAACGATGCGGGGGAGCAGCTTTATTCCAGCAAGTCCCCGTAATGGTAGATTCTGTTGCCAACGGGCTGACCCTCCGGTGCTCTGTGGTCCTGTTGGGTCGACGCACAGTGGTTCCAATTCCAGATTGCACCGCTGTGGAATAAAATACAGGATATAGATTGTGCCTGAGGAATACTGAAGTTAGAGTCTAATTCATAGTCTCCCCGTGGAACAGTATCCCACGGAGTGAGTATGCGCAGATCTCGACTCAGCTCACGGCGCAGAGAGGAAGACTTTCCAGATTGATCTTTAGCTACAAATAGTTATAACCCTCTATACCTATTTGAGGTCTACAGGTCCCCAAATGTTCTCAGTTCATGGCACCCTTGTGTCTTTAGAAACATCTGACAACTCCATTTATTCAGCAGGTTTTGTTGTTGTTGTTGTTGTTTGTCAGGCCCAGGTGAGGCTCGAACTCGCTGCCCCTGGTGTGTGGGGCCAGCGTGCTCACCATTGGACTATGGCTATTAAGCAGTTTTAATCTGCTGTCTGAAAGATGTTTCTATGGTCAGTTAAAGTTAAGAAGAGCTTCCACTTCTTCAGAAATTTCTCTCTTTTCTTTTTTTTTTCTTTTTTGAGACAGAATCTCACTATGTCGCCCTCAGGAGAGTGCCCTGGCCTCACAGCTTACTGCAACTTCCAACTCTTGGGCTTAAGCGAGTCTCTTGTCTCAGCCTCCCAAGTAGCTGACACAGCGCCCAGCTGTTTTTTGTTGTTATTGTCATTATTGTTTAGCAGGCCTGGGCCAGAATCAAACTCACCTGCCTCGGTGTATGTGGCCAGTGCCCTAACCACCGAGCTATGGGTGCTGATCCCTCAGAAATTTCTGTACTTGGTATAATTTGAAGTTCAGTGAGAACTTCAAGAGGTGAATACTGTAGTCACTTTATTAGTGACTGGATGTTGATGGTTTTCTTTCATAACCTGAAATTTTCACATAACCAAAATTATGTGAAAAACACAAACCTGAGCAATTCCTATGGCTCAGTGGGTAGGGTGCCAGCCCATATGCCAAGCGTGATGGGTTCAAACTTGGTCCTGGCCAAACTGCAACAAAAAATAGCCGGGCGTTGTGGCGAGTGCCTGTAGTCCCAGCTGAGGCTGAGGCAAGAGGATCGCCTAAGCCCAAGAGTTGGAGGTTGCTGTGAGCTGTGACACTATAGCACTCTACCAAGGGTGACAAAGAAAAAAAGAAAAAACTTTGTCTAAAAAAAAAAAAAAAAAAAGAAAGAAAGAAAAACACAAACTTGCTGGAAAATAGTTTTAACTAACTATGATTCTGTTGTCTTCCAGACAAGATTCTGATCTCCAGGGGAACAGATCTGGGTAAGTCATGGCTTCTGAGGCCCTGACAGCACTGGTGCCCCAGAAGCTGTGATTGACCAGCCAGCCAGCACTGGGGCCTCAGTATAGATGCTGAGATTGTTATAAGAGGTGCAGACAGAGAAGACAGAGACATTGCTAGCCTCTGGCTTAGGTGCTCAGAAACTGTACTTAGGAACAAGCCATTTTAGGAATGTAACTTGAATTTGTGTTTGTTTTCTAGGATGTTAAGAGTATATATTTTTGAGGTCCATCCCCATTTCTCTGTTAAACCTCAGGCTTTTTGTGGTCTCAGGCAAGCAGAGATGTAAGCCTTTAACTTCATTTCATGTTTAATTTTAAAAGATCAGTGTTTTTGTTTTTGTTTTTGTTTTTTTTGCAGTTTTTGGTAGGGACTGGGTTTGAACCCGCCACCTCCGGTATACTGGGCTGGTGCCCTACTCCTTTGAGACACAGGTGCCGCCCTCGGTGTTTTCTTAAAGCTAGATTGTCATACTTAACATGTGGGGTAGGGGAATTAGAAATGAAAAGACAGTTCTTGCCAAAGGTTATTTGGTGAAATAAAAGAGGCCATCTAGTAGGAGGTGACGGCATCAGTGCCATGTTTTTGGTGCTCTCGGAGCACACCTGAGGCAAGGTGTACAAAACAGGTGTGAACATTAATGGTGACTCTCCCAGTCTTTGTTCACTGAGCAAATCTACCCTGTGTGGCCCTCTTCACTGGGGTTCGTTCTTCAAGGCTGCTCATCTCTGCCTGTCCTTTCACAGGTGTTTCTCAGGCCATAGCATTGGCCTGCCTCTCTGGTTCTGATTACCTTATTAGTTGACCAGTAACCTTGGGTATGCGTCTTGGGCCCAGACCTCTGGTTGATTCCAGGCCCCATGTCTGCAGCTGTCTCTCGAATGTGTCCACTTTGCAAAGTCTCTCTCTTTCTCCCCCCCCACCCCCGTCTTCCCCCTCTCTCCCTCTCTTGTGTGTGTGTGTATATATATGCATGTAGATATATTATCAGTGTTCTTTCTTTTTTTTCTTTCCTAACTTTATTGAGCTATAACTGACAAATACAAATTGCATATATTCAAGGTGTGCACATGAAGTTTTGATATATGTATATTTCGCGAAGTGATTACCACTGTCAAGCTAATTAACGTGTCGGTCACCTCACAGATAGTTGTTTTTGAGTATGTGGTAAGAACGTTTAAGATCTACTCTTGGCAAATTTCAACTATACAGTACAGTGTTACTAACTATCGTCACCATGCTGTACATTATAGAACTTACTTATATTAAAAATGAAATTTTGGACCCTTTGACCAACATCTCCCCATTTCCATCACTCATAGCTCCTGGCATCTACCATTATACCACAGTTTTAGATTCTCCATGTAAATGAGATCAGACATTAAGTCTGGTTTGTTTAGCATAATGTCTTCTGCTGCTGTGTTGTCACAAATGCCGGATTTCCTCCTTTTTTGTGGCTGAATAATATTCTGTGAAGTACATTGCCACATTTTCTTTATTCAGTCGTCTGTCCACACTTAGGTTGATTCTATGTCTTGGCTCTTGTGAATATTGCAGCAGTAAACATGGAAGTGTGGACATCTCTTCAAGATAATAACTTAATTTCTTTTGGCTATATACTGCATAGCGGGATTGTTACATCATGTGGTTGTTCTATTTTTAATTTTTTGAGGAACCTCTGTATTGTTTTCAATAATAGCTGTACCAGTATCAATCTCCACCTCTTCTACACCCCTTGTCACGGCTTTTCATCTCTGGTCTGTTTGATAATAGCCATCCTGATAGTTGGGACGCAACATCTCCTTGTGGTTTTGATTAGCATTTTGTTGGTGATTTATGATATGTGTCGGGCATATGCGCTGTGGCGGGCACCTGTAGTACTAGCTACTCAGGAGGCTGAGGCTAGAGAATCGCCTAAGCCCAGGAGCTGGAGGTTGCTGTGAGCTGTGACTACACAGCACTCTACTGAGGGCAACAGAGTGAGACTGTCCCTAAAAATAAAAAAATTTCAGCATATAGATCTTTCACCTCCTTGGTTAAATTGCTTGCTAAGTATTTTATTCCTTTTGTTGCTATTGTGAAGGAGATTATTTTCTTGATTTCTTTTCAGATAGTTCTTTGTTAGTGTATAGGAATGCAGTGAAGGTTTGCATTTTGATTTTGCCTCCTGCAGCCTTACCTGAATTGGTTGATTAGTTCTAACAGTTTTTTTGTGAAATGTTTAGGGTTCTATCTATATAAGATCAGGTTGTTAGTACACAATTTATGTTTTATGCCTTTTTTTTGGGTCTTGCTTAATTGTTCTGGCTTGGACTTCCAATCATATGTTGAATAGAAGTGGTAAGAATGGTGGTCATCCTTCTCTTGTTCTTGATCCTAGAGGAAAAACTTGAAAAACTTTCAGCTTTGCACATTGAGTATGATGTTAGCTATGGGCTTGTGGTATATGGCGTTTATAATGTTGAAAAACATTCTATGTATACCATGTTTGTTGAGAGTTTTTATCATGAAAGGATGTTGAAGTTGTCAAATGTTTTTTTTTTTTCTTTTTTTATTGTTGGGGATTCATTGAGGGTACAAGAAACCAGGTTACACTGATTGCAGTCAAAGATGCTTTTTTGATTTTTACATCTGTTGGGATGATCATACTCTTTTTGCTCTTTATTTTGTTGAGAATTTTACATCTGTTCATTGGGGGGAGTGACCTGCAGTTTTCTTCAAAGTCAGTACATTTAAAGCAGACCTTCTCATCTTTACCCCCTCCAGCCCCCCTCCAGGCCCCTGTGGCTGCATAAGCTATGGTTCTGTTATACATGGCCTGAAGCCTGGAGTCACACCTGTCTTTTCTCTTTCCACATGTTCCTCAAGCTGTGTTGATTCTATCCCTATCGTGTGTCCCTGTCCTGCAGCCACCACTCAAGTCCCTGCCGCCCTTCTCTCACCCTGGTGGCTCTGATGGCTTCCATGCTTTTCCTCATCCTGCTGCCTTCTGCTCTGCCTGGGTCAGACCTCTGATTCAGGATCCCAGGACTCTTAAACTAACCCCCAATTCTTTTTTTTCTTTTCTTTTCTTTCCTTCTTCTTCTTCTTTTTTTTTTTTTTTTTAGGCAGAGTCTTACTCTGTTGCCCTGGGTAGCATGCTGCAGCCTCAGCCTAGCTCACAGCAACTGAAACTCCTGGATTCACGCGCTCTTCCTGCCTTAGCCTCCCGAGTAGGTGGTACCTACCACAGTGCCTGGCTAGTATGTATATAGACATATATGTATACATATCTATGTAAATATATATTTATATATTTTATACATATTATAAATAATTTATATATTGTTATTATTTTTTGAGACAGAGCCTCAAGCTGTAGCCCTGGGTAGAGTGCTGTGGCATCACAGCTCATAGCAAACTCCAACTCCCGGGCTTAAGGGATTCTCTTGCCTTAGCTTCCCAAGTAGCTGGGACTACTAGCACCTGCCACAACACGCGGCTGTTTTTTTTGTTGTTGTTATTGTAGTTGTCATTGTTGTTTGGCAGGCCCAGGCTGGATTCTAACCCCCCAGCTCTGGTGTATGTGGCTGGAGCCGTAGCCACTTGAGCTACAGGCACCAAGCCTATATGTTATTTTATATATAATTTATATAATTTAATATTGTAATATATTTTTATATATAACTTATATAATTTTATATATTCTATTATATATTTATATTACAGGGATTTATAACATAATGTTTATGTTATTTATGTGTATTATATATATTTATATACATTTTTTTTTTAGCAGAGATGTGTTCTTGGTCAGGCTGGTCTTGAACTCCTGAGTTCAAGGGATCCTCCCACCTGGTCCTCCCAAAAGTATTAGGATTATAGGTGTGAGCCACCACACCTGGCCAATAACCCTAAATCCTCAACGTGGCTTACAAAGGCCTAGGCTCCCCTCATTGCCCTCTAGCTGGCGTCTCTGCCCCCTCCACACCCATCTCTCTGACATTCTAACATCATATCTTTTCTGAAGGAAGCCAGTTTAGGTGTCATAGCACCAGTAGGACTTACTTAATCGTATCTCTTCCCAGTTGGCGGGAGTCCTCTGACGGCTGAGCTGGTCTGCTGTTCGCCATTCTCCTAATGGGCCTGTCCTAGTTCCACCCGCAGAAGGACCAGGGGAACACTTGTTGAGTGAGCCCATGAATGCACAAATGTTAGAAAGATGAAGGAAACAAACTACAGGAACCTCATTTAAATGGAAGACCGTCAAGTTCCTTTCTAGTTTACATTTGCTCAAATGATGGCCGTCTTAGGTGACTTTGCAGGCAATCTTACCTGCACAGGACACGGAAATGCTTATGTAACTGCTCCGGGGCAACTGAGGTGCAACTATTGCCAAACCACCTGACGCTGTTGCATCAGGACACTTGGTCCAGGAGGGGGCCCTTGGGGCTTAGGTAGTGGATTGCCGTATCACTGTAGTTCTGAAATTATGATCAGAAAAGAAATGAACCAGCAGACTTTGGCAGGGTTTTGTTGTTGTTTTTCTTGTTTTGGAGGGGGTGAAGCCAGGGTTGATTTTTATTTTTTAACGTTTCTAATATATATATTTTTTATTTTTTTAAAGCCTTATTCAAATGAATATGAGGGTACAATATTTAGGTTACATTGTTCTCACTTCCAGGGCTAAGTTTCATTTGTAGAGGAGCCCCTCACCCAGGGGACATGCTATACACTCCCACAATGTCTAATATGTGGTCCCACCTCATGCCCTCCCCACCCCCGGCGGTGCCTTTCTTGCACCTCCCCCTCCTGCCCCCTCTACCTCCAAATTGAACTATAATAGTGTTTTCTTCTTAGGAACATATAATTATTTATATATTGATTTCATATTAATATGGAGTGTATTGGATATTCATCTTTCCATTCTTGCAATACTTTACTAAAAAGAACGTGTTTTAACTCCATCCAAGTAAATGTAAAAGAAATAAAATCTCCATTTTGGCTGCATAATATTCCATGGTGTACACATACCACAGTTTGTTGATCCATTCATGGGTTGATGTGCACTTAGGTTGCGTCCACAACTTGGCAATTTTGAATTGAGCCAAGGTTGATTTTTTTTTTTTCTTTTCTTTTTTTTTGTGCTGAAACACGGGATCAAACCAGCTAGGGTTGGTTTTTAAATGAAATTTGAATATGGTCAAATATTGACCCACTGAAGCACATGCCTTGCAGGTACTTTTCCAGATACTGAAGATGTGAAAGTCAGGCTGTGCTTGCTGGATTGGTGGCCAGGCTTCACAGGCATGCTTCTTGGTAGGTAGGTGCTCTTGCAGAACCACTCCTGTCCCTGAGCCCTGAAGTGTAGTGAGAAATAACACTACATAACAATCAGGCAAACAGGGCACACTCACGGGAGTTAGCAGAGCCCTGAGCATGAGGCATGTGGCTGGTGGTGAGAGGGGCTGCTCCCCTTGCAGGGCTGAGGGGCAGTAGCAGGTCACAGTGGGGAAACTTACAGTGGGTTTGCATCTTTGTGCTGGCCTGTCGTCTTTGCCCCTGTCTCTGCAGCACTGGGGACGGATTCCTGGCCAAGGAGTTGAAGGAAGGCGGTCACAAGGCAGAAGTGACCACTGGTCTTATGGAGCACTGCAGGCTGATAGGGTGGGAGCAGCTCAGACAGGATGCTCATGTAGCAAGGAGGGTCAGAGAATGACAGACTCAGGCACCTGCTGCAGAAGACCTAGAAGGGTCTTGCTCGTCCTGGAAGGAGGATGATGTTCTTCTTCCTCCCTCATTCTGCTGCTGTTCGATGAGCTTCTAAGCTAAAAAAAAATCTGGTTCATCATCTTACAGAATTATGAGCATTCGTTGACTTTAGTCTGTTACTAATGAACAATTTTAATATAGCAATCCTATTACTGGTGGGTTTTTTTTTTGAGACAGAGTCTTAAGCTGTCACCCTTGGCAGAGTGCTATAGTGTCACAGCTCACAGCAACCTCCAAATCTTGGGCTTAAGCGATTCTCTTGCCTCAGCCTCCCAAGTACCTGGGACTACAGGCGCCCACCACAATGCCCGGCTGTGTTTATTTTTTGGTTGTAGTTATCATTGTTGTTTGGCAGGCCCGAGCTGAATTCGAACCCACCAGCTCCTGTGTGTGTGGCGGTGCCCTAGCTGGTGAGCTACAGGCGCCAATCCCTTATTACTGTTTTTAGCATAGTTTATTTACACAATGAATTAGGTGGGATTGGGGAGATGACATGAGGATCTTATGGAATATGTCTGAAAGTCTGAACAAACAACTTACATGTTGACATTTAGAATATTGCTTGTTCAAAATTTTGAGATTTCTGATGTTTATATTTCATAGTCAGGGTTAAAAAGAAGTCTAAAGCATAGAATATCCATATTCATGGGAAAAAGAGGTAACTTAAAAATGAAGTGGCATTTACTATGTGTTTGGTTTCTGAGTTCTTTGAGAAAAACAATGACATTCTCCCACCTCCCCATTCGGATATTCCTTCTTGGGCCCCGGCCATGCACAGTACATGTGCCCTCCATGTGGCCTTGACCTTTGAGCTGCAGATGAGTGTTGGTAAGGGATTGCAGGGGGTAGGGGTGTGATGCTTCCATTTGTAAATCACACAACAGCCATTTGTACCCGGCGGTGCCTTTCTTGCACCTTCCAGGCTGCCTAGGTGGAGGTGTACTTTTAATAATCTTAAATGTGGGGCGGCTCCTGTGGCTCAGCGAGTAGGGCGCCGGCCCCATATACCGAAGGTGGCGGGTTCAAGCCCGGCCTCGGCCGAACTGCAAAAACAAAAAAATAGCCGGGCACTGTGGCGGGCGCCTGTAGTCCCAGCTACTAGGGAGGCTGAGGCAAGAGAATCGCTTAAGCCCAAGAG